>JANZLC010000003.1:29497568-29529777 GCA_026413385.1 Erythroxylum gracilipes
AACCATTTATGTGGGTCCCACATAAATGGATGGGTGGGATGCATTGGGACATGATAGGTACCACATAAATAGATGGGTGGGATGCATTGGGACATGATAGGTACACCATTTTTGGGATAGAGGATCTTCTCTCGTTTTAACGAGTCTACTAATTGGGTGAGACTTTCGTCCATTAATCAATGAATAAATGTTTTCACCTATTGCTTTGTTTTTATAATGATTAAAAATTAAATCGATTTTATTAGTTTGATACTAAAAAATCTAAATAAACTCTTTTGTCTGTTTGATTTTTAACTTTTTTTATTTATTTTAATAATTTTTGTTTTTAAAAATCGATTAGTTTATTAATTAATTTGGTAATTTTTGTAAACTAATAAAATTTTATAAACAAAAAATAAACTAATTAAGACAATCTCTTTTGATCATACTTTAAACTCTTTAATTTTGTTAAATTTTTAACCGATTTTATAACTGCTTAATTTTAGTTAAACATTTTAAACCTTAGACTTCTTTAATTTCACATTTAGGGTTGTTTAGTTTTACTTCTTTTTTTTGTGATTTTTAGTTTTAGTTTTAGTTTTAGTTTTATGTTTTATATTTTCAGTTTTTAATTTATGTTTTTTCAAATAAAAATAAAAATATGTTTAATTGATAATATTAATGTAATTATTTTTATCACTGATAATAATTACATATTAGATAAAACTTAAAAATAAATTATTTTTAATTAAATAAATTTACTTTAATCTCTTATATATTATATTTATCAACAAATTATTTAAAAATTATTTTATTTTTATTAAAATAAATAATTTAAATTTTAATTAATATTTATTTTAAATATATTTTAATTATTGAATCAAAATTTATTTGAAATTTATATATTTTAAGATATTTTGAATTTATTTATATTTATTAATAATTATTAAATTTAATTTAATTACAAAATTAGATTAAATTATTAAGTAAAATTAAATTATTCATAATTCTTATTAATAATTAATATTAAATTAAATTATTCATAATTTTTATTAATAATTAATTTATTAAATAATTAAATAATATATATTTAGTTGATAATAAATACATCAAATTACTACCAAAAACAGAAATAGAAAAAAGATCACTTTTTTATTGTTTTTACAATTTTTACAAATTAGAGAAACGTAAAACTAAAAACTTAATCAATTTTTATTATTTTAATAATTTTAAAAATTGAAAGGAAAACCAAAATTAAAAATTTTAAACAAACAATTTTTTTTTTTATAAATAGAAAAAAAGCAGTCCTAAGTCAATAAGAATACTTGCCTTGTTGGATGTTGGCAGGCTGCCCCTGGGATGCGGGATTTACTATTTACTTGCAAACCAAATATTTTTAACTACAAATTGTTCGGAGAAGGAACAAAACCCTAATTGAACGATTAAACTTGAAACCCAAGATGGGGAAGAAGAAGAAGAGAGTATCGTCGAAGGTGTGGTGCTATTACTGCGATAGGGAATTCGACGACGAGAAGATTCTGGTGCAACACCAGAAGGCTAAGCACTTCAAATGCCATGTCTGTCACAAGAAGCTCTCTACTGCTGGTGGCATGGCCATCCACGTCCTCCAGGTCCATAAAGAGACCGTTTCCAAGTACGGTTCCGCTCCCTCAATTGAAATTTTATGCTTGTGATTGCGGGAATTTGTAGTTAGTTTTTGTTGCCGATCTGTTTGATATCTTGATGCTTTTTGATTTAGGGTTCCCAATGCAAAATCTGGAAGAGAATCGACTGATATTGAAATCTACGGAATGCAAGGAATCCCGCCTGACGTATTGGCTGCCCACTATGGAGAGGATGGTAAGGGCCCTTGAAACTAATTTTTTTAGATTTTGTGTTGTCAAGGTTTATTCTGGTGAACCCTGGTTTCCACAACTTTGAGATGTGATTTTCTAGGCCTTGATTTGTGAGAGTGATGCAGAGTTGTGCTATTTTTTCATTTAAAGCAAGTGAACCACTAACGAGTATGCTTGAGCTTTTCTTTTACATTTATTTCTTCTAGAACTATTCTTGTTGTGATCCCGTCCACAGTGGAATCTTTAACAACAATAATCTATGAATCTGTTGCAGAAGAAGAGACTCCATCAAAAGTTGCCAAAGTAGATGTTCCACCCACCCCAGTTGTCAGTGGTGTGTTGCCTGGATCATTAGGTGTTGCATATCCTCCACAAAGTCTAGGGGCAATGCGACCAATGTATATTTCGCATTCTTACATTGCTTTTGCTACTGTTGGAATATTATCTGATATATACTTGATGGGTACTGCATTGTTGTCGATTTTAGTATTCACGGTTGCAAAATTTATAAGAACGACTTTTTTTAACTCTTGTCAATCTCCTTGCTGTAGTTACAGTCCTACTGTTCCAGTTCCACCTGCTGGTTGGCCAGTTCCTCCTCGTCCTCAACCATGGTTTCCACAGCAACCTGCAGTTTCAATTACCCCTTCTGCCCCAATGGGATATGCCCAGCAACCACTATTTCCTGTGCAAAATGTGAGGCCTCCTTTGCAGCCGACTACATCACCTGCACTTCAACCTTCACAAGTAACTCTACCTGGACCGCCCTCTTCCATGCCACCCGTTCCTGTATCGCAACCTTTGTTTCCTATTGTCAACAATAACTTGCCTCAAAGTTCATCATTTTCTGCTCCTTTGCCTTCAACTGCTCTTGCAGAAGTTAAAGGTTCAGCAGATGCTCAATCTATAGCTAACCCTTCCGTAGCCAGTAACTACAACTCTTCAATAATGCCAGGTTTGACTAATTACAGCCTTTTGCTCTGCAAATAGGTTTCTGGGTGTTCTCAATTTGCTGTTGAAAGCAATTCTGTTCGAATAATCTAGATACAAGTTTTTAAGATAACATAACTAATTGCTACTTGTGAGTCTTAATTCCTCAGTTGTGAGATTATATATCTATGAATTGATTGCTAAGCCAGATTTTACTTCATATATTTAATAAAACCAAACTTGCTTGCATTAACCTGTAGGTGCAACTTTGACCAATTCTCATTCGTATGCCTCTGGGCCAAATACTGGTGGTCCTTCGATTGGGCCACCCCCTGTAATTGCAAACAAAGCTCCTACCCCCCAACCAGCCATTAATGAGGTGTACTTAGTTTGGGATGATGAGGCGATGTCTATG
The DNA here is from genome assembly GCA_026413385.1 of Erythroxylum gracilipes. Taxonomy (NCBI): domain Eukaryota; kingdom Viridiplantae; phylum Streptophyta; class Magnoliopsida; order Malpighiales; family Erythroxylaceae; genus Erythroxylum; species Erythroxylum gracilipes. The sequence goes on from JANZLC010000003.1 coordinate 29,500,749, forward strand.
GTAAGTTGTTACTGTGAGTAAGCTTTCTTCTTGTACTTTGAAGATTCCTTGATAAGTATAATGATTTAGAATTTTGCAGGAGGAGAGAAGAATGTCCTTGGCAAAGTATCAGTTGCATGATGAAACTAGCCAGGTAAGTTATGACTACCTGTTTGATATTTGGAGTTGGTTTGCACATCTAACCAGATGGGTAGGCTTTATGCTTGTGTTTCAGATACGCTTGTTTACGCGTCCTTACCTATTTTAGAAAGGTATTTCTGTATGAATTCCAATGTTTCTTTTCACGTTCCTCATCGTGGAACCTGCTGTTAGCACAGGAATTATGTTTTGATATTGAATCATATTCATCAACGGTGATGATGCTTTTATTTGACTGAAACATATGGTTGAATGCCAATGCCACTTGGTATGTTTATATGCTCCCCTATGTTTGTAATAAGATAATTACCATTTTGACAAGGTTGCTGAATCAACTCAAGGATGCTCCATCATGTAACACCATCGTCAGTTAAGAAAGAATGCAATTTATTTACTGATTTGGATTTTAACTTTACTCAATTCACCCTATGCTTGATTCCAAATGAGGGGTTTTGGGTTAGGTGATACCCAAGCTCCTTTCTAGCGTCATAACTGTTTAGTTTTTAAGGTCGAACAGTGAATTCAGAATTGGCCCAGGTCAGCTCCTTTTGCAAAGTTCTTCACATAGGACCAAGCTTTGAAAGAAATATATTGATCTGTCCGGTTGGTTTTTGGTGGCAATTCATCTGCTAAATTGTTTTTCATCTTATTTAATGTTCCAGATGAGCTCAATTGATGCAGCTATTGACAGAAGGATATCAGAAAGCAGGCTTGCTGGTCGAATGACATTTTAAATTAAACGAAGACCGTCCTCCATTCGAGCTTAGCTTCCAACTGAGTCACCTACTTGCAATGGTCCTAGTTAGAATCATGTGTCTGTTGTATTCCTTAGAAAAACAAGTCTCAATAGGAGAGAATGACATTGGTTGGCATTCAAGTGAGTCCCAAGGAGATGAAGAACAGCTCTAGTTGCCCTTTTTCGGTTTCATTTTTTAGGAGGAAGTTTGTAAGATTGAAAGGTTAAGCTTAGTTTGCTTTGACGTTACAAGAAAGATGGAATATTTAAAACCTGCAAAATGCATTGCATTGTAGCTATCTACCTTAATGAAATTAAAATAATTATCTCTATTATAGAGTAAGGTCTTGTTATTTATATTGGAAATTTAATTTGGATGAGATGCATTTTGAAGTGCCATTATGCACTTGACATTTCAATCATTAAATGTTTTTCAATTTTCAATTTTATTTTTTAATAGAGATTAGAACAAAAATTTTGTTGGCACGTGAAATGTGAGAAGTTTCCGTAATACGCAGTCTTAATAAGAGATTGTTTTCATTTTAATAAAGTTTGTATAGAGACTATTTAATCTTTTAATAAATTTATTTAAGCATTATAAGAAAAAATAGATTTCGAAGAAAAAATAGATTTTGACCCAGCAATTAAATATGTCTTTAATAGACTAAGTTTGGTTCAATGTTGTTTGATTTATTTTCTAAAATGATATAGTTTTAGTATTGAATTTTTTTAATTTGTAATTAAATTTACAAAGTAAAATAATGTTATTTTGACTTGAATTAAAATTAAAATTTAATAAACTTAAATGTCTTATTAATATCAAGTTAGGTAACTTAATTATACCATCTTAAAATCTAATAAAATTACATATATCTTATTAATTTCAAATTAGGTGAAATCGAATTCAATTTTATTTCACCGTCTTAAAATTTAATAAACTTAAATCAAATTAGGTAAAATCAAATTATAATTAATTTTACTATCTTACAATCTAATAAATTTAACTATATCTTATTAATTTTAAATTACGCTACATCAACTTAATTCAACTATCTCAAATTAATACTTGCAACTTGAACTATTTTAGTAAATATATATATATATATCAAATAAAAATGAAAATACAAATAAAATACGAAATAAATAATTGGTATAAAATTTGCACGGGAAGTGGTAACCGATCCAGCCTGCCCCCTAAACCCTCCAAAACCTTTCTTGTGCTACATCAGCAAGTGTTTAGGTTTCATGGTTTCCTCTGGATCTCTGTCTGTGTTCCTGTTCCTGTGTTGTTGTGAACATGGTTATGTTCTAATCCAATAAAACTTAATAAGATGAAAGCGTTAAGAGCACTAAGAACTGTATCAATTCTTGGGTCAAAGCTCCAATACCCTTGTCTTCACCACCCGCCGGCACCATACTCTTGTTCCTTCTCGGCTCAACCTCAAGAAAACGACAGCGAAAACGATCACACCGACGTCGGATTTGATAGCAGCCACTACACGATTCCCGGCTTGAACTCGGATGCAACGACCTTCTCTTCACAAACCCCGCAAGAGCCCACTTGGGACGCGAAGTACAGAGAGAAAGCCGACAGGGTAGTGCTCGGGAAAGAGACCCAAAAGCCGAAAGTGAAGATCTTGAAGGAACAACAGGATGAGGAGAGGCATAGAATGTTGGCAAGAGCGTTGCTTGAGGCGGCGCTGGACAAACCCGATGATGAGGTGGAGGAGGTTCGAGAGGAGGACCAGAAGTCACTTGCCGTTGGGATAATTGGTGCCCCAAATGCTGGAAAATCCTCGCTGACTAATTACGTGGTTTGTTTCTGTTTTTTGTTCATGGTTCTTTGGGTCAATGATTTGCCTTTTGTTTTAGCTGTTGAGATTGTGTATTATTTTGTTGTTTGCCTTCTGCAGGTTGGGACGAAGGTTTCTGCTGTGTCTCGAAAGACAAACACAACTACCCATGAAGTGTTAGGAGTGATGACTAAAGGAGAAACTCAAATGGTATATACCTAATTTCACCAAACTTATGTTCTTCAGTATTTATCGACACTCCTAATCATGTCATTAAGATTAGGTATCATATATAATGTTGTCTAAATCCATGCCAAAAATAAAAACTTGTGTAATTATATACACACCATGACCAATTTGTTGATTCCTGAGTATTTCATTCTTGTTGTGGGCTTATTCCTGATATTCAAAGTGTCATGCAGTGTTTCTTTGATACCCCTGGACTTATGTTAAGGGTCAGTGGTCATCCATACAAAGACATCAAGACACGCGTGGAAAGCGCTTGGAGTGGAATTGAATTATACGATGTACTCATGGTTCTTTTTGATGTCCATAGGCATCTTACTAGGTTAGTGGTGTATGGATGCTGCTTTTAGTATAATCATTGACCAATTGATGTTTCTATCCATGAGCATTTTTACTTGCTCATACCTTGTCTCTGCATGTGATTGTTAATCTATTTAGGCCTGATCCAAGGGTCATAAAATTGATTGAACGTTTGGGAGCACGAGCACACCCAAAACAAAAACGTGTGCTGTGTATGAATAAAGTTGATCTTGTTGAGAAGAAGAAAGATTTGTTAAATGTTGTTGATCAATTCAAAGATCTTCCTGGATATGATAGGTAGGGACTTCTCATACTATGAAACAGCTTGATTGTCCTTTCTGATTTTGTGCAATGGATGCTTAAACTATCTCCTGATTGTTTTTACGTTTTCTATGTGTTATTAGGCTGTTCATGATTTCAGCACTGAAGGGTGCCGGAATAAAGAATCTCACTGAATATCTGATGCAGCAGGTAGGACACTATGTTCATCACGAGAAGACTTGGTGTCTGTTAAGTTTTGTTGATTTGATTGGCACTTTGGCAGAATGAATTGGTGAAACTTACCAAAATATTTCATGGTGTTGCATTAAGCTTTAGTAGATTCTCCAGTTTCCCAATTATTAATTTTCTCCCGGACTTTTGAGAGGACCAATTGATCATTTTTTCTCCCTTTACATTCTTCTAAATGCATCCTTTCTGAATTTGGCTTACAAGCTAAAAGCACATATCTGACATAACATCTGACTGACTCTTAAATGGCTTTTAATACTTAGGCAGTTAAAAGACCATGGGATGAAGATCCACTTACCATGACTGAAGAAGTCATGAAGAACATTTCTTTAGAAGTTGTTCGTGAGAAGTTATTAGACCATATACATCAGGTAAAGTTTTAAACTTGGTCTCATGAGAAGAATTGGGTTAATTCAATGCATATGAAACTGAGAGTGAGTGAGGAGGGAGAGGCATGTCATACACATTCTATGATATTGAATGATAACGTTAAATTCTCCTTATTCAGGAAATTCCTTATACAATTGAACATCGCTTGATAGACTGGAAGGAATTAAAGGATGGTTCAATTAGGATTGAACAGCATTTCATTACTCGCAAAAAAAGCCAGCGGGGAATTCTTTTGGGGAAAAATGGCTCCAAAATAGGGTATGTCTTTTAATACTTATTGGCCATTACTGTCAATTCACTATTTGGTAGTTTTTTGGCTACATGTTTCCATCGATCATATTTTCCTGGACTGTTGGTGTTTGTTTTGATGGGTTAAAAGTATCCAAATTATGTGAGGAATAACTATCATTGGCCGAATGTTCTTTGGAAACTTTTGGAAGTTTGTGAAACCAGTTGACCAAATGGGGAACCTTAATGAGTTACCAATCTGTTCCTTTGCTTTCCTTCCTCTTCTTCTTCTAGTTTTTAATTCTTTATTATCTTCAAAGAATCTGCATGGTTAGGCTCAATAGATGAAGTATTCAAGGAGATATTATAAACAAAGGCAAAGATATTTCTGTTCAATTTATTGGTTTGCTTTTTAGGTCTCTGTGAAGCGTCAAATGTTTATATCATTCAAACATCTGCCATTGTTTTAATTTGGTCTCCCTGCTTTTGTGTCAGTACGACCATCACTATCCGAAACTATTCCTAACACGCTTTCTTACACAGGAGAATAGGCCTTGAAGCTAATGAAGAACTGAGGTCCATATTCAAGAAGGAAGTACACCTCATTCTCGGTGTTAGAGTGAAAACATAAATTTGACAAATTGATTTTGATCCACAAATGTATATAGATATAGATGTACCAAATCCTGAAAGTCGCATTTATATGTTGGCTTTACTTCGGTTAATGAGGTGGGTTAACTGAAATTCATGAAGATCCTTCTTTTCTGCAGAAGTATGCCTATTCTGATCGCACAAGTTTGTCTTCTGCAGATGACAAAAAGCTGTAAACTATCTCTTCTGGCATCCTAACTTATGTAGCTTCTTTTTTTTTTTCACTGGAATTTGTAATAACAATGTATAAGAAGGCATAATAATTCGTTTTGGAATTGCATTTACAAGCTTTTGTCCATTCTTTGGCTGATGATCTTTCACTTGTTTAAATTTACCTTGTGTAAGAACATTCATCTTCTTATTAACGAAGGTAGAGCCTTCTATAGTAAAGCATGTTTCAACTAGAAAATGGGTGTCTTCTTTTTCTTTTGGTAGATAGAAGATGCTCTCTTCACCAAGCTCGAGTCTCCAATTATTTTTAATGGACCATTAGAAATGGAGTCAACAGAAAGCATGAAAATGAATTGATTTGCGAGTGGCCGCCTCCCCCTCTCCGGATGAAATCCTCTACCACAAAGTGGCCGATTATTAGTCCGAGGATGGACACTGGAATTGGCATACGTTCCAACATTATCTCCATGAGTAGGTTTGTCTGAGTATTGCAACTTTATCCATAGCTACAGAGGCCTCTCCAGCGGACACTATTAGATAGGCTCGTATCAAACATGGGTGCTTTACTGTCGCTTCGGCCTACGAGATTATCGAAGGTCAAGTTCTGGATAGCCAGGCGAATCTTTGGGCGTCCATTTGAAAGTAGGTGGGGCTCCAACGAATCCGTTCTTTCCTCTGACTCCTAACTAAAAACAGGCTCATGATGAACCAACAGTGTGTGGCGCGTCATGTTGTTAGGGATAGTAGGTGTCAATTATGTGGTCAAGAGTCCACCCTCCACGTCATACGTGATTATCTGCAGATAATCGCCTTCTGGAAACAGTTTCTCTCGGGAGTGATCACTTCGGATTTCTTCCAATAGGAACTGGAGAGGTGGGTTCACTTCAATCTCAAACCCCCCGCTCTGGCACTGCCAGAAGATTGGGCTGTTACTTTCGGCGTTGCCTGCTTGATGCTTTGGTCATGGCGCAATAAAAGCATTTTTGAAGCTGATTTTGAGTGGCCGGAACATGGCCATCGTGCAGCGAGGGAGTTTGTCGGCTGGATAGTGAAGTCAAGGATCGTAGAACGATGCGTCTTTTCCACACAGGGGCTTCCGGGGGTAGTCCGGTGGGAGGGTCCAAGCCACCGACGGACTGACTCAAACTCAACACAGACGGAGTAGTTACGCCAGTTTCGTTCGAAGTGTCAGTGGGTGAATTACTTCGTGATTGAAACGGAAAGTGGTGTGGAGGCTTTTTACATCACATTGGAAAAGACTCACCTCTTACAGGAGAGCTAGGGGGAGTCCACTCAGGGGTCTCACCATGGCGTGGTTGAGGTCATTAATCTTCTATCTTCTTCCTATACAGGAACTGACAGAAATAATTTGTTGTTGACAAGTACACAAGAGTTATTTCACAGAATTTGAGAGGTGCAAATTCAGCATATTCATCGCGAAGGGAATCAGTGCGCTGATACTCTGGCTCATCTCGCAGGTTTGGCAGATCCTGACATCTATATACTACAAGAACCTCCTTTACCTGTTTTCCATAGTCTTCTTCAAGACAAGCTAGGCAGCCGAGGCACGCGTTAGACGCGTGTTTGTTTTATTTTAAGTTTTTTTTTGTGCATTCCCTTATTAAAAAAAAGAAAATGAATTGATTTGACAAGTTTCCTGGCTTTAGTGCATCTCATTCTTGATTAATATTGACTCTGGTTTTACTTTTTTTATTAAAAAATTTAAAAATAAATAGACGTGATTGAGCAAGTTAAAACTTGATCATTAGAAGAATAATGCAACCGGTTTATTCAACGCTTTAAGTCCAAACAATGAAAAGACTCTTATGTTTTGTCGACTGTTCCTTTGTGTAAGCCTTTATAACCATTGATGGATCGTCACGATCAAGCATCTTGGTCCGAATGATTGATAATTAAATGTAAATATGGTACAAACGACAAAGACCTTACATCTTCTGATTCCTTCTCGAGTCAACAAAATACCAAAATATTCATTATTTTGTTATCATCTCTCGTCCACATGATCCTCATCTTGACCGGTGAGAAGGAAGGAAGGAAGCCGTCATTAACCAGCTTCCCAAAACATATATTCTCGAGCCAACTGATAGGTGAAGCAAGCAAGAACTAGACTCCATTCTCAAGATGCAAGCTTTGGAGAAGACTAACGTTGCGCTCATCTCTTCCCCAGCTATTGGAAACCTCGTCCCAACCGTTGAATTTGCTCAGCGTTTGGTGGATCGTGACTCCAGATTATCCGCCACCATACTGATCGTCACCATGTCCCAGAGGCGAGTGCTCAACGACTACATTCAATCACGTGTGTCCACTACAATGTCCGGTGTGAACTTTGTCCTTCTCCCTGTCGCCGAACCCCCTAAACCAGATCAATATCAGTCGTCGATGGGTTACATGTCACTGTTTATTGCTAAGCACAAGTTCCATGTTAAGGAAGCCATCGTTAAACTTATGCAGACAGAAGCAGAACCAGAACGTGGCTCAGTTCGGTTTGGTGGATTATTCATTGACATGTTTTGTACTTCGATGATCGATGTTGCTAATGAACTTGGCGTCCCTTGCTATCTTTATTTTCAATCTCCAGCTAGCTTTCTGGGATTCATGCTCCATTTGCCAACTCTTGAAACCCAATTCACGACCGAGTTCACCATTTCAGATGCTGGTCTTCTCGTACCAAAAGATCCGACTTTGGAGTTAGACATACCGAGTTTTGTCAACCCGTTGCCCCCACTAGTACTTCCCAGTAATGTATTGAAAAGAACCCAAGATGGGTATTTCTGGTTCTTGCAACATGCGCGAAGGTACAAGGAAACCAGAGGTCTTGTCGTGAACACGTTCAAGGAAATCGAACAGCATGCAGTTAACTCCATTTCTGCAAGTAACTTGCCGCCGGTTTACACGATCGGACCAGTTCTTGACTTAGCCGGACCTGTCCAATGGCATCCAGATAAGGCTCAGCAGAGAGGTGTCGTGCAATGGCTTGATGATCAGCCTTCATCATCTGTGGTGTTCTTGTGCTTTGGTAGTATGGGGAGTCTCAGCAGTTCTCAGTTGAAAGAGATTGCAGTCGGGTTGGAACAGACCCGGATTCGGTTTTTGTGGTCCATCCGTGAACCGCCCAAGGGGAAGCTAGACCTCCCTGGTGAGTACGCTAATCTAGAGGAGATATTGCCAGAAGGGTTTATGGATCGGACGGCAACATTAGGATTAGTCTGTGGATGGGTTCCACAGGTGACCATTTTGGGGCATCAAGCCATTGGAGGGTTTGTGTCTCACTGTGGATGGAACTCCATACTTGAGAGCTTGTGGTATGGTGTGCCCATTGCAACATGGCCAGTCTACGCAGAGCAACAGATGAATGCATTTCAGTTGGTGAAAGAGTTGGGATTGGCTGTTGAGATCAGGTTGGATTACAGGGAAGGTAGTGACTTGGTGGTGGCAGAAGAACTGGAGAGAGCACTAAGGCGTTTGATGGACGGTGGTGGTGATGATCTGAGAAGAAAAGTGAAGGAGATGAGCGATATGAGTAGGAAGGCTGTCATGGAAAATGGATCATCATATGTATCATTAGGATCATTAATTCACAAGTTGATAGCTGAGGCAGCATAAGAATGCAACTTTCTAACTTGGAACTGAACACAAAGTTCTGCAGAACTTCCTGACTGATTAGTCAAAAGTCAAAACCATGAAAAACTGAGCTTGTCTTGTCCACAGTCCTGTTCTATATTGTTGACCATGTACATTTCCAATAAGTACTGAATCAAAGCGAATCCAATGGGGGCATCTAGTTTTCAGTCACAAGCGACTCAAACTCTTACACGTGGTTTCTGGGATTTCGTCAAAAGTCTAGGAAACTGAAACTACAACTGAATACCGCAGCCAAGCGTCCATGGTTTTGTGCCCAAAACCAGTGTTTTGTTTCTGTGTCCGATCTTTGTCACTTAAGCACTTCACTTTTATCTAATTTCTAATTTTATCCCCTCACGTTTTGCTATTTATGTATTTTTCTTGATGTAAATGCCTTTCTTGTTAGGTTAGATAGGAAAGGAAATGGTTACTTCAAAGCTTATAGGAAAAATAAGCTAAAAAATATAAGAACCTCCGTAAGCCGAGTAGTGATAGGGACAAATACATAATTATACAAACATGTAAAAACAATAACATAAAAATGGTAATTTTGCGCGTCTGTCTCGTTAATTGCTTCTTTTTCATTGACATGGCGACTCCCCTTGCTGACAATATTACACGCAAAGTATATAAATGTGTAGCTTAGGCCTCGTGGAATTGGAGTCCAATTCAAGGGTCGTATATCAGCTGATGCTAAACATCATAACTTGAGAGAGTAAAGCGACAAAAGAAAGAGAGAAAGTTTGGAGATTTCAGCGGAGAAACTGAGATTTTCTTCTCGTTTCAACAACTGGTCTTGGTATGCTCAAAGTTTCGATTTTTCCTACGTGGGTTTTCTTCTGTTGCTCCCTTTTATTCTTTCTCCTTATCTGTTTCTGGGTTACTCTCACCTTGAGATTAAGTTTGAATCTCTTTCTGTTTCTTGTTTATAAAAAACAGGGAAGATTTTCATTTTGTTTCATACAAGGTTCTAACTTTTCTTACATTCTTGGTTTTGTGCGAACTTTGGTGACTTAGATGGGGAAATGGTTCTACATTGTTATAAAAGGCATAAGGTTTTAGTCAATGTAGAAGATCAAGTTTCCTGCTTTAAGCATCTGATTTGAAGTTCATTGACAAGTTTAGTTGGATTGAACATCTTTGCTCAATATTGTACTCATATGTCCCCAATTTTAAATGATGCAGGTTTTCGTAGCTTGTACATTTTACCAAATCAATTGCTTCGTCTACAAGTTTTTCTGTTGTCTTAAGGATACTGAAACTAAGCACAAATTGGAACTTACCAAGCATAACTTTTGGAGTTCTGTCTGTTCTGAACAACTGTTGAAATGTCTCTCCTTTCAAAATTACGTTGCATCACTGTGGATGTCACTGGCACACTTATAGCTTACAAAGGTGAACTTGGTGACTACTACTGCATGGCAGCAAAATCTGTTGGACTTCCTTGCCCAGACTACAAACGTGTACATGAAGGCTTCAAACTTGCTTATACAGAAATGGCTAAGCAGTATCCATGTTTTGGCCATGCGACCAAAATGCCTAATATTGTCTGGTGGAAAACATGTGTCAGAAATTCATTTATCAAGGTATGTGGTTTTGAGATATAGTCTTTTAACAAGCTGTAACCCTACTGGTTACTGGTGATTTGTCTAGAGGAGAAAATTAATCCATGTGGCAATCCCAACAAGTCATTTGTTATGATTGGTGGGTGGAAACCAACCATGAAAGCAACTTATGGCTTCAAGGTTGATCACTTGTCTTAATCTTAAATCTTAGAATTCCATCTATCCAATGTTTTTGGTATTAACTTGATGAAGATTAGGCAAACTTTTAATTTTTCATACAAGAAATAGTTGGAGGTTTTTTTTTTTTTCCCCTTTCTTATGTCCATCTAATTGTTTAGTAGATAGCTCAAATTAATCTCTATATAGCTGCAGTTCAGTGAACTAGAGTTAGATTTAGATTATAAAATTTTGTCAATGTCTACTTATAATTGTCAGTTCATTAAGTTTTAGAGGAGTTTGATGATTTTTTTTAATGAATGATGAGATTTTAGATTTGAAAGTGTGAAGCTTTCTAATCTATAAGAGTGATTCTTAAACCAGAAGTGAATAATCATAGACCCTTGTCTTTCGAAAATTGATAAGTAAGAGGATAACTAAATTTTTATTTTCAATAGTAACTGTTGAATGATTGACTACAACTTAACAAGTCCATTGTTCAATGGAAGTGGTTTTATGCATGACTAGTCTTTTCAGGATTACCTCCAAATTTCTCGAGAAGAAGAAAATGCATTTCCATAAAGATAGGAGTGACATCCTTAGAAGATTTTTTGCTTTTGATGAACTCTATTATGAAATTCTAATTTGGTGTCTATGGTGAACTTAAAATGCCATCTTTGGACCTGAATGGACAGATGTAGTAATGGCAGGCAGTTGTTGAGGCAATATCAACAGTATAATTTACACGTGTGAAAAGATTTCTGAAATGAGGAATGCTGACCTTTGTCTTGTTTTCTGGCAGGCTGGATATGATTATGATGAGGAGACATTTGAGAAGATATTTAGACGCATATATGCCTCCTTTGGTTCATCTGCTCCTTACAATGTATTTCCAGATTCTCAACCTTTCTTAAGATGGGCTCGTGAACAGAATCTTCTTGTTGGGTTAGTAAGTAATGCGGAGTACCGTTATCAGGACGTTATACTACCCGCCTTGGGTTTGAACCAGGTAATTAGACATTATTCTCTGCAGAAAGATCATTAGGATCAAGGTTTTAAATCACCTCATTTCTCACACCCGCATCATCTGCGACTATTGCAATCACTTGCTGCAACGGCAATGTAATTCACCATGTAATCCACAGTTGCAGTTTAAAACCTTGATAAGGACTAGGTCTCTATTTATGAGGTTCTACAGTTCAAATCTAATCGTTAACTTATAACTTCATTTTTAGTCTTTGTTTTGTTGTTTTAAGATGCATACTAAGTGGACAACAAATTGCTGTAACATAATACTGCATGTAATTTGTTATCTGGACCTCATAGTTGTGTACCCTAATTCGACAAAACAGGGATCAGAGTGGGATTTTGGTGTATTCTCGGGTCTTGAGGGTGTGGAGAAACCAAATCCAAGGATATATGAGATTGCCCTTGAGAAAGCTGGAAATATAGCACCAGAAGAAACTCTACACATTGGAGATAGTATGCGTAAAGACTACTTGCCAGCAAAGAGCGTGGGTATGCATGCATTGTTACTGGACAGGTTCAAGACTCCTGATGCTGAGGACTGGAGGAAGTCTGGTGCACTTGTGCTTCCCAACTTGGTGACAGTACAAGAATTGCTTTCTTCAGGACAATTGTTGTGCTGAGAAGGGGCATATTCTTATCCAAAGCTACCTGTTAAATGTATATTTTTCACTCCCTCTCCTCCCAACTCAAAATTATTTGATACAGATTCTCAAAAGGGTCTGAATTTCGTGCACAGAAACAAACAATCTTTATGTGACATTAGTGGTTGTTGCAAAAACCTTTTCTGGGATTGAGAGAGAGACTCAACAATGAGATGCTCTATAATAGCTATATTCATGAAGGCCAATAATTCCTTTCTTCTGCTGTTTCAAGTGTCCTATATGGAATGGAAGAGTGGTATGCTTTGATCAATTTCTTCTAATCACTACATAACTTTCAGGTAATGAAATTTTGAAGAGCCTGGAAGAATCAGTCGGTGTGCTTTCTGAAAATTGGATGTATTCTATAGCTCCCAACTATTATATTATCAGGTGTGCTTGTTTGATTAGATAACACCTTCTACTTAAACCCTTGTTCTTGGTTCAAAAGATAAAAACTTGATATTGCTCGGATCAAAAACTTTACTATTCGGTTAAACCCCATGTAATTCACCTCAGCCTACCAAAGTCCAACCTTTAAGAGCTTCAAATACGCAGACTCTAAAATCTGCCAAAGATGATAATTGCATCTTTGCTCTTATAATTCTTCTTGGATTGAAAGTACTCGTGATGTTTTAAGTCAACCAACCTTAGAAGCCCACAACACGGAATACACGGAATTTAAATCTCATTTGTGTTGGCAATGTCCTAAAGAGGATTTTTTTATTTGGTTCTCCATCTTAAACTTGTCTTAAATTGGCTCCTGAGGCAGTTAAGAGCTTCAAAACAATTCCTGTGCTGCCCTCAGATTCTTGAACCCGAACACACCACTGTGAACTAGCTCAAGATATTGTAGGGACCAAAACACGGATACAAGAAGGGAGAATCAATTTAAGTGTTGCCAGAATGCTAAAGTAACATGGAATCCTGGATTCAAATTCATTGTCATTGCTCTGTTACAACTGCTCGAGTAATGGAACTGTAATATCTAACCTTCAATAAGTGATTATATTTGTTTTTTTGATACTGCTTTACAAGAAGAGAGCTTTCTGTAAATTACACTTGAAACAATTTGCATAGCAAGATATCGAATTTGAAAGACAAAATAACGGAAAAGTGGTTGGTAGATTCCCCTATGAATAGTGAAGTTAAGTTTTGATATTTTGAACCAAGAACTCAATGGGGTTTAAGGGTTCAAGTAAAAGGTGTTATCTAATCAAAAAGCTGATAATATAATAGTTGGGAGCTGTAGAAGACATCCAATTTTCAGAAAGCACACTTGACTGATTCTTCCAAGTTCTTTAAATTTCATTATCAGAAAGTAATGTGATGATTAGAAGAAGTTGATCAAACTATACCATTCTTCCATTCCATATAAGATACTTGAAACAACAGAAGAAGGAATTATTGGCCTTCATGAATATAGTCATTACAGAACATCTCATTGTTGACTCTCCCTCTGAAATCCCAGAAGGTTGTGCAGCAACCAATAAATGTCACATAATGATTGCTTATTTCCATGCACACAAGTCAGACCCTTTCGAGTATTTTGTATCAAATGATTTTGAGATGGGAGGAGAGGGAGTGAAAAATATACATTTAATAGGTAGCTTTGGATAAGAATATGCCCCTCCTCAGCACACCAATTGTCCTGAAGAAAGCAATTCTTGCACTGCCACCACGTCAGGAAGCATAAGTGCACCAGACTTCCTCCACTCCTCAAAATCAGGAGTCTTGAACCTGTCCAGTAATAATGCATGCATACCCACACTCTTGGCTGGCAACCAGTCTTTACGCATGCTATCCCCAATGTGTATAGTTTCTTCTGGCGATATATTTCCAGCTTTCTCGAGGGCAATCTCATATATCCTTGGATTGGTTTCACCACACCTTCAAGACCACAGAATACACCATAAGTCCCACTCTGACCCCTGTATTATTGAATTAGGGTATGCAACTATGAGGTCCAAATGACAAATTACATGCAGTAGTATGTTACAGCAATTTGTTGTCCACTTAGTATGCATCTCAAAACAACACAACAAAGACCAAAAATGAAAGTTAATAAGTTAAACCACTAGATTTGAATTGTAGAATCCCATAAATAGAGAACTCAAGCCCTTATCAAGGTTTTAAACTGCAACTGTGGATTACATTGCGTTCACAGCAAGTCATTGCAAAAATTGCAGATGATGCAGGTTCAATAGCAAGAAATGAAGTGATTTAAAACCTTGATCCTAATGACCTTTCTGCAGAGAATAATGTCTAGTTACCTGGATCAAACCCAAGGCGGGTAGGATAACGTCCTGATAATGGCACTCCACATTGTTAACTATCCCAAAGAGAAGATTCTGTTCACGAGCCCATCTTAAGAAGGGTTGAGAATCTAGAAATACGGTGAAAGGAGCAGATGAACCAAAGGAGGCATATATGTGTCTAAATATCTTCTCAAACATCTCCTCGTAATAATCATATCCAGCCTGCCAGAAAACAAGACAAAGGTCAGCATTCATTGTTTCAGAAGTCTTTTCACGTGTAAATTATAATGTGGATATTGCCTCAACAACTTCCTGCCAAACCAGGATTACTACATCTGTCCATTCAGGTCCAAAGATGGCATTTTAAGTTCACCATAGACACCAAATTAAAATTTCATAATAGAGTTTCATCAAAACCAAAAACTCTTCTAAGGATGTCACTCCTATTGTGTCAACTATCTTTGTGGAAATGCATTTTTTCCTTCTCACGAAATTTGGAGGTACTCCTGTAAAGACTAGTCATGCACAAACCCACTTCCATAATTCTATTGAACAATGGACTTATTAAGTTGCAGTCAATCATTCAACAGTTACTATTGAAAATAAAGATTAATTTTCTTATCCTCTTATCAATTTTCCAAGGATAAGGGTCTATGATTATGATAGGACACTAGCAATGCTTACTGAGTATATATTCTATTATAGTATCGAAACACCCAGTACACCCAGTGTTCTCTAAGAGAATAACAGAGAATCCCTTATGTACTAGATCAGAAAAATAGAAAAATATAGCAATAATGTAGGATAGCCAGACACACTCCCAGACCTTCCCTCAAAGGAGCCTCCAGAACCAGACAGCACCTTCTGCGCTCAAGGTTAGCTTTCGAGAGGCTAACCACTCTCCCAAACTTCTCTATATTCACTATCCTCTCTCCCCCGTCTCTTTTTGACAGAAATACTCCCGTCCTCCCTCCTGCACAGTGGGCCCTACTGCTGCCAAGGTAGTTAGGATTGTCCCCCTTTTTTTCCCCCTGCAGCCCATCTCTCAGTCTTCTAGAATATACCCTCAACCCACGTGTCCCTTCTTCCTTTTATAAAATTTCGTAATTAAGGGTCTATCAGATTATTTACTTCTAGTTTAAGAATCGTTTTTATAAAATAGAAAGCTTCACACTTTAAAATAAAAAATCTCATCATTCATTAAAAAAAAATCATCAAACTCCTCTAAATCTTAATGAACTGACAATTATAAATAGAAATTGACAAGATTTTATAATCTAGCACTATTTGTCAAACTCTAACTATATACAGATTAACTTGAGCTATCTAATAAAACTATAAGATGAACATATGAAAAAAAAAACCATCTTTCCACAATATCAATATGTTATGTTGATCTTTCGATCAAGAAAGGTGACCAATACCAAAATTTGGACCGAATCTATCTACATAAAATAACATTTAGTGTATATCTGTGATAGTATATATTAAGAGCAAAGAAATTTAAGAAAGAAAAGCATAAGAAGAAACATCATGTAATCTTTCAAAAAAAAAGAGACATTGGAGGGTAATGGGCAGTAATAATTAGGATAAGTAACTGAAGAAATGAAACATAATCATGAAAAGAAAAACCCCTGAAAAATATAATTATCATCATATACATCCTCTCATGGTTCAATGATTGGTGGAATTGTTATCTTTGGGAAACAATAATAATAAGAATAAGAAAAAACTGTAGTGATTTCACATTGCTGTAACAGTACTAAAGCAAGACCTAAATGTATATACTATATAGCAGGAACAAACACATACCAAAAAGAAAATTAGAAAGAGATTTAGGAAGAAGAATGATTAATGAGCTGAATATGAAGTACAACCCGTGTTTTATTTGCCTATTTGAGATGGGATTAGGATCGCTAGAAACTTCATGTGCACCAGCATTAAAGTTCCCTTCTTGCCATTGCAATGGAGATCTGCAATATCTGAACCGAACTCCTCTTTGAATTTATGGACTAAAGTGAACTTCTTCATCCTTTGAAAGATCACCTATTTCATGTCTCTTTGTAGCAACCAATCCCATGTTCTCTTCCTACAAATTGCCTCCAGATCTTGCTGTGACACGTTTATGTTTCTTGTTGGCCATGGATGAGTGAACCATGGTTATGAAGTAGAAGAACATAATGGTCATAGTGATACAAGGACAGATTGCCTGACCAACCTTGCAAAAATGGATCATCAAAGAATCATCCAAGAACAGCTCCAAGCTCTTTACATAAACATGGTGAAAGATAATCTGCTTCAAAGTAAATCTTTTGAACTGGTAAGTTCAGCTACTAAGTTCACCTAAAAATCAGCATATAGGTTCCTCCAACACCTCTCAATGGATGCATGTATCCTATTAGTTTTGCAGAGCTGTTGAACAATTCCTGTCCAGGTAGATGCCTTGGGTGGTAACAGTTTTTGTAACATCACTTGCATAATTTCAGAAGCACCTGAAACTCTTTGTCGCTTAAATAGGCGAACCACAAGCTCATCTAAGAAGTCTCTACCATCTTGAGGTGGATCTAATTTCTCTCTTACTGTTGTCAAGAATATGTTACACGTAACCAAGTCAGGATCACATCCCCGATCCAGCATAGTATTCAAAAGATCAATAGCACGAGATACACAATTTTGCTTGCACAAAGAATTAAGAAGAATGTTATATGTGACAATGTCTGGTTGAGAATTAGGTTCCTGATAAAGCATCTCATGATAAAGTTTCAGAGCCTCTTCCAATAAGCCAGCATTACAAAGGCCATGAAGCATTGAACTGTATGTCACAACATCAGGCTTACATCCCCTCCGCAACATTTGTGTCCAAACCATCATAGCCTCCCTGAACTTTCCATTCTTGAAAAACCCACAAATGAGCACACTGTAACAAACCACATTTTGAATACAATTATTCTTTTTCATGTCTTCCCACAGCTCAATGGCTTTATGAGTATCACCAGTGTCAAAGAATCCCTTCATCAAGGAGCTGTAAGTGAACGCATTTGGCCTGCAACCCTTGATGACCATCTCATGAAGAATCTTGGCTGCTTCATCAGGCTTTTGCTCCCGACATAAACCATCTACAAGCACACTATATACAACAGTATTAAGTTGGCTACTATTGTCATTCATTTTCTTGAACAATTTCATTGCCTCTTCAGACTTCCCTTCCTTAAACAAACCACTAAGCAATGCTGAATAAACATGCACATTTACCTGATATCCCCTTTCCTCCATCAAAACTAATATGCGAACCCCATCCATAGCTCTTCCCTCCTTGACAAGTCCATTAATAATTGTCCCATAAGTGACCTCATTAGGCACACATTTACTCAGCACCATCCTATCCAAAAGACTAACTGCCTTCTCTAACCTCCCTTTCAGACACAAACCATGGATAAGAGTATTGTATGTAACTTCATTAGGAGCACACCCTTTGAGAAACATGTTATCAACAAGCTTCACTGCTCGTGATAAATCACCATTTCTGCACAAGCCACAGATCAAAATATTGTAAGTAATTGTGATAGGAAAACATCCGTCAATCTGCATCTCGTCTAACAGAGAAACTGCTTCATCTATCCTACCTTCCTTGCACAGTCCATCTATCAAGGTGCAGTAAGTGTACACATCAGGGACACATTTCCTGACTGGCATCTCTCTTAATACCTCAATTGCATCATCAACTAATCCCAACTTACACTTTGCCTTCATAACCAGATTAAATGTAAGTACATTGGGTGATATATTTATACGCTTCTCATTCACGACGTGATTATAAAACTCCAAAGCACGATGATATAGTTCCTCTTTTATGATAACATTGAGCACTGAATTAAATGATTTTACAGTACGCTTACATTGAAACAGCATAGACATTTGGTCAAACAACTCAATGGCTTTCTCGGGCAAATGTGCTTTCCCATAAGCCTTAAACATAACTATAAAACTCCTTTCCAAGAAAACTCTTTCCTCAAGCCTCATACGATGCAAAACCTTCTCCAGCGAGGTAAAATCACTCAAATTTGCATACTTTTCAATAAGCGAATAAAAGGTCGAATCACCAAGTTTGTAAGTACCCATTTTGGAGCCTGACTTGAAGATGTTGTCTGATATTGGAGGCTCAGATTCATTGCCGCTTTGCATCTCATTGCGACTACTGAATTCATCGTAATTTCTGGGTTCGACTTCTATAGGTTGGTTCAATGCTTTTGCATGAAATGAAAAGTGACAGTGAGTAGAATAAGAAGAACAAGGAAACTTACTGGGGATTAAGTAATTATAGGTGCCGAGACCATTCGGGACTGTGAAGAACGAATAAGCGAGAGGCTTTAGATTACAAAGTGGGCATTTTTGGACCGTCGGGTTAAGTACGTGCGTAAATATCCTCGCCCTTGCCTCTGCTACTCCTTGAGTCACCGCCACATCTAAAATGCTCTTCAGACCGCCAACACTCATCCTCAAACTCTCAGTCCAATACAAAGACACCAAAATTTTCTTTCTCCTGCCTTTTCAGAAACAAAAAAAACTTTCCCATTATATCAAATTGCACAACATAACACCCATAGAGAAACAAAAAAGAAAAAGAAACTCGTTCTGGCATTTTAGCAAACATCTAGTGTACAGAGGAAGGTAAGAGAAAATTCCCTAGTAATCACATACCCGAATTCGGGTCACTAGATACATAAGAATCACTGTAAGGAACACTAGAATCCCGAATTCTGCAATTGGGATTTAACCAGTTTAGCTTTCAGATGGTTGAAACTATGAAGTTTGAACAAAATAGCCGCACAATCCTGAGCAATTTGTCTCAGTAGTGTGTCAAACCGGGAAGGTCGGAAATGAGATTGGGCCGATCTTTGATCCATCAGAGTTTCGTGATCTAGGTTAGAAGTTTCGTAAAACGACGTCGTTTCATTATTAAAAAAACGACATTGTTTTGGCAAATCAGATAATTTACACCTAAACTAGCTAACATGTTTAATTAGGGAGGGACGTCTATACATGACGATGCTACATCGGTAAAGATACCGGTAAGACTAAAATTGAATAAAATTTAAATATTTTATTTATATTTTTTAAAGTTTAGGTTATAATTGAAAAATTGAAGAAAATTATAGAATTTTTTAAATAATTAACCCTTAATAAAATTAAAAGAATAATCTTATAATAATAACCTATTCTAGATTTATAAATCATCAAATAATTTTAGTGATAATTTCTAATAATTTATCGTTCAATTTTATCTTTTCATACCGAACAATTTTAAATTGTAACTATTAAAAAATTAATTACATGTTTTAATAAGTATTAAAAATTTTCAATAATTAAAATAGTGTTTAAAGCTCTTTCTAATTAATTTAATACCTTTTGTTTATGAATAAAAATTTATTAAAAAATGAATGATAGAATAATTGACTAAAAATATTTATTAAAAAACCCTTTTTTGTATATTGAACATCTTGCAAATATTTAAAAATTAAAAATTAAAATACAAATCATTCTTATAATAAAAAATTATTATATAAAATGTCATCATAACATTAATTTAATCTATACAAAAAATACTTAAAATATGATTTAAACTGTTGTTTTTCCATTTAGCATAAAGCTAATTTAAAACTTTATAATATATCTATAAACACTTGCACCTAAAATTTAGTATCATAATGATATCTGTAAAGCACTAATCTTGCACCTACGCTTCATCAACTAGAGGAATATGATTCTTATTCATCAACTAATATATCCCTTGTATTGCTTCCCCAGTTGATAATATAGTTTTTTAAGTATACATTGAAGATTCACACAGATCATGAGGACCAACAAAATTGGCCATTTCACTAACATCTCCTTTATCTCTTCTCTGAAGTTTCTTCTGTATACTGCCCATCACACGATTCTAGCTACCATTTTACATCTCAACTATGAGACGGGATGAAGGTAAGTGAGCTTATCCTGTGAAGCTTTTTTTCTGTGTACAGTCTCAACGTCCCTATTGAATAAGGGATAGGGGAAGAACAGGAAGTGAACCTCTCTATGTGTTTAGTATAGTAACCAGTATAACTACAAGCAGTCCCTCAAATGGAGGCGTTTCATTTCAGCAGAGATCGGTTCAGCTCTTGCTTCTGCAGAAAAGTTAAAATACTCTATAGATTCAGTTGAGATATAAACTGAACTTCTGATATGAAGTATTGATGAAGAAATTTGTTTTCGTCACCTCATACTGTTGAGCCTTGCCGCAACGGCCGGGCTTCGGATGGAACCTCATTGTTTTGATGGCTGTCTAATGGCATGTACTGTGACATGATAGCCATGATTTCTGAATCCATGTAGGACTGCATATACGAAGAGAATTGCTTAGCAACTGCAGAATTTCACCAAGCTTCAACTGGAATAGCAAGTAAACCTTGATGAACAAATTGTACATACCCGAAGCCTGTATTTGTAGAACATATAACCGGCAAGACCGACTCCAGCAACGACTACAAACACGAAGGTAATAAGCCATCCAACTTTCGATCCACTTCTTTCTGCAGGATGAACATACATGTTCGACATAGTTCCACAGTTACTTCTCAGGACTAGATTGATAAAAGATAGGAAGTGGACATTACCAATTAATATTATGAACATAAACTCATGAAAGTGAGCTTAGTAGAGATCAATACCAAGGTAGGATGAGTATAGATAGTGAAGCATTGGATGGCTTCAAAATTTCTTCTGAAAATGCAAAGTAGGTCCTATAACTTGAGGCAAGTTGTCTTACCAATACATATATCTTGTTCCTTCATATAAAGGAGATTTCCCTTGCACTTACACTCGTACCCACCCCACGTATCCTTACAGGAGCAACCATCACACTGACAAGCGGTTCTTTCCTTGCATTCATCAATATCTGGGCAGAAGAGTCATTGAAACTGTCTTCAGACTTCTGGTAGTGAGTTGAATGAACAAAAATGTTCTCATTACAGAAGAACAGAATTCAAGAAGATCACCTTCACACTTCTGGCCATCACCACGAAATCCCGGCGGGCATTGACATCCTGCCAACTGGGAATCCTGGTTGATAAAGAAAAGAGTTTCTACAGAATGAAAATGAGGAAGTTTTTTGACAATGGGAAGTATTTACTATTCTGAGGAATCAGAAGAGAAGAAAATGAACTATAACATCACTGAACTGAACAAGCTGAGAAAGTCAATCCATGTCTTGCTTCTGACCAGCATCCTCCATTGTTTATTGCGCACCTTCCAGGCCCAAAAGCTGCCAATCCAAACATAAGGAAGAACATTATGCATGAAAATAATACACCACTTCACATGAGTTGAGAAATGCAAACACAAACAGAAGAAACAAAAGGTATTTCTTTCTCAAGATTCCAGTACTGTTATTGCATAGCAGGATGATCTAGTTTCTTTTAGCTTATAAAATTTATAAATTTCATAAAGCAATAAAAAGTGAAAACAATTTCTTGGTTTTATCCAGATATTTTTATTTTCTGTTACAAGCACAAATAGTCAAAGAAAAGAACATACGTTCACAGGATGTATAACCATCTCCTCTGTACTGTATACCCTCCACAAGCGGACACTGGCAAACTCTCCCTCTAAAAGTGTCCTGACAAAATCCAAGATTGATCCAAGTGAAATATACAAAAGAAATCTAAACCAAAATGGTAAATCAAACTGAAGCAATTCTTCTCAACCCATAATCAAAAACTCATCCACAAATTTGTACCATACCTTGCAAGCTGTTACATTGGACTGTTTGTCCTGCCAACAGCCTCCATTCCTTTCGAGGCACTCGTTAGTCTCAATGTCTGTCAATACCGGAACAATTTAACAAGAGAAATACAACAAATTAAAAGTTAACTAGCTGTATTCAAGTGGAAAATAAAAGTAAGATTATCAACCTGAACGTAAGCAAATTGGAGGTTCAGTGGTCTCCTTGAATCCAGAGCATATGGCCTTTAGCACAGCTGTTCTGTCCAGTTTTCCTTCATAGCAAAAACAACATCTTCTAATATAGGATGATTGCAACCATTTGCATTAAAACAAATAAGAGATGGGAGTAAACGGTTGGAAAAGCAAAAACGAAGTCGACTAATCATGCTAAGATGAATTGCTTGCTGTAGCTATTTATGAGAGGAGGCATATGAATCATCAGAGGCAAGACAAGCATCCCAGATACACATGTAGTTATAAGTTTGTGCTCCTTACAAATATGTTTGTCACTTGCTACTTTGATGCACAAGAAAATGTAGATCGGGGAATGCTACTACCCTTCTTATGCAGTAAGGAAGCAAGAAGCATATTGCAAAACCAGAATGAGAAAGAAAGGTGGTGTATATGACGTAATACAAACCTCTGTACTGAACATCATTAATAACCAATGTTGGCAAAATTGTAACATCACCACGAGTTCCTCGCCCAAGCTAATGCCATGAATCAGAACAAAAATGAGTTCAAGCACCAGAAGTGTATCATTTAATAGAAATCCACCCTTTGTTGATTATATGAGATACATGTTCATTAATGACTAGTCTTTGAAGTTCTGAAAGGAATTAAGCTCAACAGCTATTAAGAAATATGGACCTGGCGTTCTTGCTCAGTTTTTAGCACTTCATTGTCGACATCGGCTTCAGGATCACCCATGCAGTTCTTGATCTTATCAACCGGCAAATCTAATACAAGACACTATTCCTTAGAACATGAATTCAAAAGAATTGCATAAAGAGAATTGCTAAAGAAAAGACCTTACCAAGTGATTTCAGAACATCCTCTGCACATTCTTTGCTATACCTCTTCTTCTTCATAGAACACCTGATGTGGAAATCTGTCACAAAATCCCACCAAACCCAAGACCTACTACTCTCACTTGCAACTCTATGGACACATAGCTGTCTCAAGTTCTCAAAGACCACATCTTTTCCATTGTAACCCTCTCCAAAGTCCTGTTCTGGATCAGGTGCACAGTATCTCCCTTGGTTTATGCACTGAGACTTGCATTGATCGCTAAGAATAAAAGCCCGAGGGCAATACCAGGTGATATAGTGTGGTGTGAACCTGGTGTAACCCCCTTTCTCTAGGATCTGAGCATGGCCCCTAAAGCTCTTCACAAAATCCATCTGTTCATCACATCT
This sequence comes from Erythroxylum gracilipes, assembly GCA_026413385.1. Classification (NCBI taxonomy): domain Eukaryota; kingdom Viridiplantae; phylum Streptophyta; class Magnoliopsida; order Malpighiales; family Erythroxylaceae; genus Erythroxylum; species Erythroxylum gracilipes. The sequence goes on from JANZLC010000003.1 coordinate 29,524,379, forward strand.
AACACCACATTCATCATTGCTGTTTGTCCAAAGCTCATACTCAACTCTCTTGTCAGGGTGGGGCACAGACTCTCTCCAATCCATTTTTATCACAACATCCTCTTTGCTCTTCAATGCCTGCTTCAAGCTCTCAGCAAAAGGCTTCTCTATTAACGCTGACGGGATTCTGATTTTCTCTACATAACCATTTGCATCACCACTCGCCTCCGGTGAATCCATAGTTATTAACGGCTCATCCACACTATCAGCCACTAGTACTGCTGAAGCTCCAGCTTGTTGAGCATTCCATACTTTCAAGGCAAAATAGCACTCTGCAAAGGGTAATTGCAGAGATTAGTGAGCATAACCCTCTTCACTTCCTAGGTCGAAATTGGTTAAACTTCAGAAGATTAAAAACACCCTTGCAGTACGAAAGATGAAAAAGGAACAGTGTACACGTAGAGCCATTGCAGGATTTTTTTCAGTTTGAACAAAACCAACCAAAGTTTTTGAGATAAATTCAACAAATACTACAAGAAACAGAGGAACCCCATCACTGATATCGCCTAATTGTATCCAAGTATCAGTCAAACAAATACCTACCAAAATAAAATTATATGTTGACTCTAATCCATAAGAAATGACTGAAGTTTCAAACAAGCTATTGATACATGAATAAGAAGATAATCAGTAAATATTATATAACAGATGGATAACGATTATAGATAGAAGTCAACAACAAAAGCAGAACAGAGATGAATAGTGGTCCAGGAGAAACACAAGGAAATAGCACCTCCACGATCAACAAGAAGAATAGTGGGGCGAGGACCCTTAGACCGGAAGGTTTTATCACCGTCAAATGGTTGACACCCAAAAGACCCTTTATCAGGATACACCACAGAACCCACCATGAACCCTCCATAATCAGGCGTTCCAAAGTTTCCTATTGCACTGTCACGCTTTGACCGCAGATTTAACGGAGACAACACACGTATGCTACTCTTCTCCACCACAAAACGACCCAACACACCGCTCTCAAGCAGTGTTAGTATCAGAAACCAAGACACCAACTTTCTGGGAAAAGCCATGCATACGAACATAATCAAGAATAACACGGAACTGGGCTTGGATTGTTGATGTTTGTTTCCTGAGAAGACAAGAAAAAACGAAGAAACAGGAGAGTGTATGCAAAGAAGACTTTGCAACGGTCTACGGGCTACAAGTGCAGGGTAGAAAGAAAGTCATCTTTTCTTTTTCCAAGTTCAGAAATTCATGCTGTTGTAGTTTATCAGCAAATTCATGATTAAAAAAGCATAAAAATTGAATCTTGGAGCAAATGACGGAAAGGGCAGGTCGGATATTATGTGTAAGAGAGCGCTTTCAGAGTTTAGATTGATGTGTTTACTTTAACTTCGGTCTTTGTATATATCAACAAAGCTGTGACGTAAAGGAAACGACATGGAAGGAAGAAGAGAAATCAGGTGGTTGACAGAGTCAGTGGAACTACCAAGCCATTTCATTTATTAAAGCTCAAGAAATCACCTGGAATTGAGACTTTAAAGCTATGAAGACTTGTCTGTGATAGGTGACTTCCATGTTTTTAGTTACAAACTCAAAACCATGGAGTTTCGAGTTGATGCATCAAAAATTTTGAAACAAAAACAGAAAACAGAAAGAAAGAGACAAACAATGCAAGGTATTGTTAGGAGATCATGTTCAGAAAAGGAATTTTAGGAGAGCTGTTCTTGACAGCGGATTTCTCAATCACACCAGACAAACAACGGTGAGGTATTTGGAAATTGGATAGATAAGGAAAAAAAAAGGAACATATACTTTGGAATATTATCACTTTCTTACAACTATGCAATACATTGTCATGAAAACAAGTTAAAATTTATAAATACTTCAATTTAATTAATTAATTAATTAATTAATTTTAATAATTTACTTATATTAATTTTTCGAGGATGAGCTTAGAACAACTTTTTTCACCGTAAAATTACACTTTCAAGTCAGGAAAACGACTTTTTTTATATAAAAATACAAATAGAAATCTAATTTTATCATAATAAAAAATAATTTTTTAAAATTTATATTATCATAATCTAATTCTAATTTTTTTTCTATTTTTTAAATATAGCGGGAGGGTCTTCTCCTTTTCAACAACTTTAATTACAAACCTTAATAGTGAACTTTAAAATAATATCGTGTAATGTCACGTTTAATATCACGGATTGAAAATAATGTTATTTTTAAGTTTATAATTAGAATTTTTGGTAAAAATTAATAATAAAGGAGAATAAGCGTTATAAAATTGAACTATATTATTTAATATGAAATTTATTTTGCTTAGATTAAAAAATCAGGCACTTTTATAAATTTAAAATCATGCAAAGTCAATTACAAGTCATGTTAATGCAAAGTCAATGTAGAAAAATATAGAATGAAGATAAAGGTAGAACCCAAATCACAAGGCAAGATGAGGTGTTGTGAAAGATGTGGAAAAATATAGAATGAAGATGAAGGTAGAACCCAAATTACAAGGCAAGATGAGGTGTTGTGAAAGTTAAGTGATGCCAACAGGCAACAACCATTCATTACGGGCAATGAAGCAAGTTGGCATTGACCTAAATTTAATAGATTTGATTAAATATATTTTTTAAATTTTATAAAATAAAAAAAAACATTATTTTAAAAATTTTATATTCAATTCATATTAATTTTGAAAGCTTATACTAAAACTCAAAATTAAAAAAATTGTTTGAAATTTAATCTAAAAATTAATCCACTCGAAAAAATATGATTGAATCAGTATTTAGATCCGACTCTACCTAAATTTTTCTGATTCACCCGTCATTTTTTATTTGTCCGATTGATGTTGAACAATTTTTGAATATTAAACGCGTCTCTTCGGGACTAAGTCTAACAAAAATCACACAAACCTTGGCAATCTTAACCATTCAATTCTAACAAAAATCACACAAACCTTGGCAATCTTGACCATTCAATTAAGACGCGGTTTGGAAAATTCCAAAAGTCATCAACAACTTGTGGTATGGGTCAAGCAATCCCAAGTCAACTAGGGCTTCCTCTTCTTTTTTAATATATCAATTTGTAGTTCTGTTTCGATTTTTTATAAACAAAGTAAAGGGTTAGTAGTTTATAAGTTTCTGGGAAATACAAAAATATATATTGAAGAACTCTAACATGATACCGTATCCAAGTTGATTAATATAAAAAAGAGTTTACCTTAACCATGTTATAGAATTAGGACTCAGACTTCACCAGAAAAGCACTTGTTCTATTCATTTAGGCATTTCGGTCCAGTTGGAATCTTAAAACGTGTAACTTAATATTAAACTCGAACATGATCGATTAAACAACCTAATTTTAGGTAATTAATCGAATCATTCGCACTTTTAAATCAGATTTTGAACTGATTTTTTAAATTTAAGCTTGATTTAAAATATAATTAAATTAAATTTATTTTGTTAACTTCAGTTCGAATTGAATTTAAACACAATTATTATAGACTCATAACAGCCTAGGAATGCACATAAAATTGGGATATGGTGAGTTGTACGACAGGTTAGGAGCATCTAATTAATCACTACTCAGTTCTTAATTCGTAGTTTGGTTCTAGAGAAATTTTTTTAAAATGTTGTTTAGAGAGAATTGCACGTATCTTGTATTTATAGATCCAAGTAATTAATCAACACATAAAACAAATCTAAATTCATATGTTAAAAAATCAATATGAAGATCTGATCAAAATTTGAGTCATATAACTCAAGGTTGTTTATTTATAACAGAAAATGGGCAACTCTATTTTCTAAAGTTTATTTTGTGTAATTTTCCAAAACACGTAATGATATATAGATAAATTATGTGTTTTGAACGTTATGACCCTGTTTAGCAATCGGCTGATTTCATTAGCTGATAGCTGATAGCTGATTATATCAGTTGATATGATCAACAGATTGTATTAGTTGTTTGTTAGAGATGTTTGGTAAAATTAATTGTTTAGTATTAACTGTGTATGTGTAAAATGACTTATGATAAGGATATGAATTATATATCTTAGTATTTCATTGAATATTCTTATATGAATTTAAATTTTAGAGAAGTCATGTTCACTTGTGTCGGACCCCGTTACCGGAGCCCAACGGTCCCGAGACAAGAGCCTGACTGACATACTAAGAAAACAACGTTTGGCTTGCTTTTCATCAATCCATCTCAATTTAACTCCAAAAGATACAAAATTTTATGGACATATGTGGCTCATTTCCCGACAACCTGTACTATTTAATCATTTATAAAAAATTTATGCAACTCTTTCTATTTTCATTTTCGTTTAAGGTCAACATTTTTTTTAACCTATAACTACATAAAACAATTATAAGAACAAACATTATTCCTAAAAGTAGGTATCTAGGAACCTCAATTAAAGGGTATAATTAACTTTCGATAGTTAAAATTTTGGTTGATTGATGAAAGCGCTGTCATTTTTGGTTGTTTATCTTAAATCTGCCATCGAATCTGCTATTCTCCAAACAGCTTTCGTAACTTTTTGAAGAGTCAAACAGCTGAAGACAACCAATCAGCTAAAAGGATTGTCTACCAAACGAGACCTATCTTAAAAATTGAACTGGAAGTGAAGCGGATAAGATCAAAGGTTTTAGACTTAAAAGGTTCAACCGAACCATTATAGAATCAACTAAAAATTGAATAAAATTAAAGAATTTGAAATATGATCGAAAAAGATTGTCCTTATCTATCAAATAATTTAAAGTTTGATTAACAAAGAGATTATTAAATAAAAATTAATTGATTTATTTTAGCTTATAAGAATTTATTAATTAATATGAATTGATAGATTAATTAATAAATTGATTTGTTTTTAACAAAAAAATAAAATAAATTGAAACGAAAAGTTAAACGGCTAAATTATTTTACAGTTGAATTCGCTGAACTGGTTAAATTTTTAAACTATTGGTTTTGAATAAGATTTCTTTTTTGTAACAAGGCAGTTTGACCAATAAATTATTAACCTAATCACTTGGGTTTAACCCAAATTTGTATACTAATGGGATTAGTACGGCCATTGGACAATACAACGCCATATTATATGGCCCAATGCAATTAATCATATTAAACCACTAATGGCCTATTTGGTGAAGTTATTAGACCATTCAATACCAAAGCTTAAGGTCCTAAACCAGTCTTTGTTTTTTTAGGAAGCTTATAGTATTTGAATTTTTAAATAAAAACTATTTAATTATTAATGTCAAAGAGTAAATAACATTTAGATATAAATTAATTTTATGAATTTAAATAATTTTGTAATCTTTATACGATATTTATTAATAAATAGTAATAGAAATATTTTATTAAAATAAATAAATACATAAACAAATAAC
>JANZLC010000003.1:29534673-29549773 GCA_026413385.1 Erythroxylum gracilipes
ATAATTTTAAACCATATGAAACATAAATAAAAATATATCTAACCAAATCATTTTTATGAATAATAACATAAATAAAACTAATATCAAAAATAAATATTAAAACATATAAAAAAGTCAAATAATATTATATAATTCTCAAAATAAACGTGAATATGAGTTTGTGGGTATTGTACGAATTATGTGTAAAACATAAAGACAAAAGAGACTAAAAAATAGGCTCATTAATTGATCTGAAAAATCTACTGAAAAATACTTTTTTGATAAGCTCCAAATTTGAGCTTCTTAAAAAGCTGTATTTTAGCTGCCAAAAAAGTATAATTACTAAAAAAGTATTTTTTATTTTACAACTAAACACTCATTTTTTTTTAAAAAAAACTTTTGCGATGAAAAAAGTACTTATTTACTCTCCAAAAGCTCAACCAATCAATCACTTAAACAACCGACATCTTCCCCGATGAAAAGGATAGGCCATATCAGTAAAGTGAAAGGAGGTGAATATAGTTGTTTCACACTTACAGTCCTGCATTATTCAGTCAAGTGACGTAAAGCATTTCAACTGCTGTTCTTTCCCTTTTCCTGTTGGGATAGATTTTGTCATTACGAGAATTACCAGTCTGGTAGCGGACTGGCGTGGCCAACCTCGTGTATGGTCACTCATTGTATGCCATTGATAAAATCCTATCGATTCGTTGTGTACTTTTATTCATGGGACATCAGTCTTAGTCTGTTGGGTGTGTACTAAACGCCAAAATAAATGAAACTGAATCGCTCTAGTGCCAGAAGCCAAACTTCTCCTTAAAATTCCTTCCAAGAACATTCCAATTTCCAGCTTACCCGACAAGGACAAGAGGTTGTAACATTCTAAAGGGGAACTTTTATTTAGTTCCTTAAATTTTTATTAATTTTCCGACATATTATAATAAAGTTATATAATTGATTTGACACAATTTTAATAAAAAATATTAATGTAAATATATAATTTTAAAATATTTTTTACTTATTATGGAATAAGAACAAAGACGGTAAGTTTGTATTTTTGACGTTCTTCCCATACTTGAAAACTTACTAGACCACGATTGACAATTCTTCTTCCCTGACCTCCGTTTCTTTCTACGATCATGTCTTTGTCGAGATAACAGTAAACATGTGAACGTTTTGTCTTTTGTATACAAGCTATAAAGTAAACATTTAATTGTCTGGTTTGCCTTAAAAACTATATTTGGATAAGCTCTAAAGAAACGCGTCGGCAGCTACTGCAGATGATATTAACGGTGATATTACTTTTCGTGAGTGTTGCTGTTTTGGTGACCATCCATGTTTGTGTTGTTGGGAGAGTCGTTGGACGAAGAGATGGTGAAGAAACAATCCCCACAGCCACGGTGTGCAACGGCGGTCTCGAGCCATTAACAGAGGAATTGAAGAATCTTCCTCACTTTAACTACAAAGTGGCGGCGACGGAGAGGGAAGCGGGTAGTCCAGTGGATTGTGTGATTTGTTTGGAGCATTTCAACGTTGGCGATAGTTGCAGGGTGTTGCCCAACTGTGATCATAGCTTTCATGCTGTGTGTATAGACTCGTGGGTGCTGAAGAATCCCATTTGTCCAATTTGTCGAATCAGAGTCTATCCTCCCAAGGTTGACATGGTGTTGAGTGAAGAAAGTGTCGCTTAGCTTCCGCTGATGTTAGAGTTTGTTTAGTTTGACGGTAAGTATTTGTTCTATTTCTTTGTCAAGAAACAGTCTCGAAACATGAACCATATATTTGGGAGTAGACGCCATAATAGAGCTAGGGATTACTTTCTCACGTCTGAATCCCGATGTCCGTAAACTTAAGCGGTCATGGAATCACATTCATGTGTAACTAAATCAAGTAATTTGCATTTCCCATGAGCTCTAGTTTATATTTCAGAGAGTTGAAATTTTCTATTGGCTCCTTTACATTCATTGTACTATCCCTTAGAATCTACCAAGCTGGAGATATGGACATAAAATTATCTCAAAGCCACAAGCGCAAACAAGGCAGTGACAAGTTGCAATAATGCGATAGCTGGTAATTGCAGCCACTTAAGGACCACATTGTCTTCTAAGCGATCCCTCTCTTTTCCTGTATGTGATGTCCAAATTATTTTAATGTCAAGATAATACAAAGGTTGTATTAACATTATCATGTTCAGTTCCATGACTGAGTGGGAGAAAGCACGTAGGACGATTATTTTCAATACCTATCTACAACTCACGCAATCAAATGCTTTTCACTGAAGCAGAAAAGGAAATAACATCTGCTATGTACCATCTTTCTGGTCTTGCGGCAACATCTTCAAATGGCTAGGGGCAGAGAAGAAGTTCAACTAAGTTTGGCTAGTTTGGAAATAATTCTAAGAACACTATCAAAATCCCCTACTAATTTGATAGAATATTGATCCAGAAATTAGAGAGAGCACACGCACAAGTAAAACCCTTTATTGTAGCATTCTCCTCTATTAAATAAACAGTCTAAGCTCTCCTGTAAACAGAGATTTCCTGGCGGGGCTTGAGTAGGGGAATTGAATTTAGCTGTTAAAGATAAACATTCAAATGCAAAAACTTGGCAGCTACAACCATAGAGTTCGTTCAGACAACATCGACAACATAACCAACATCACTTAAATCCCTAGTTAAAGGTTATCACAACTGAGCAAAATCTCAAAAGTAATGTCTAATATAAAATCTAATGATTGTTCACACTTCTGCAGAATGCAGATACAGAGACAGGTGAGCATACTACCGTTGCATTATCGCAGCATATCGATAACAGGTGACGCGTTGACCATAGAGAAGCACATCATAGAGCGGTAACAAACCATAATAATGGACTAAAACTGGAAATATAGTAGGTACGGACGGCAAGCCATCCCAGCCCAAAAACCCAAGTTACCAGGGTTTCAAGCCAGGTTTGAACTAAGGGGGGCTGGCACGGCCCAGCCCAACCAGTTCAGTCAAAATGCTAAAAAAACGTCATTTTAACAAAATCTTCCTGAAGCCCAATTATTAGGGCCAGGTCAAGCAGCCTGAGCTCGACTAGCCTCAGGTCAGACCTGGGTCAAATTTTAAAAAAATTGGGCTGCTCCTGGGCCCTTTACTTGTAGGAGTGTAAACTGTAGTGTAGAGGCACTGATGATTAGAGCCCACTAGGTGGTGGCTTCTAGCTCCAGTGGCCATATTTAGAAGTCATGAAAGGTAATCGTCAGCCATTAGAATGATGTACTAATCATGAGTGATATCAGCTTGCCCATTGCAAAACAACCTAAGTTTATCAACAAGGATTAACCCAGATTTCTAGTTAGCAACTTTAAAAGAAACTAGCCCTTTAGTGTAAATACTGCAAATTAGTCTCAAATCCAAAATCAGTTTGTAACAAGAAATCACATGTCATTCAGATTTCACTAAGTTTTTATCTGGCGAGGATAAAGTAGCAAACTGCTAAATATTCTTCCAAAAAATCACCATAAGCACACTCACAAGTCTCTAATCCCTAGCTCTCATTATGTTAGACCTCAGAAATCACATAACAAATATGCAGAACCGTTTATAGGAATCCCCAAATTCCCTTCAGAAACCCCAATTGTACGAGCCTTTGGTTAGTTATAAACACATGGGTTAACTACATAGTTGAGAAGACAAGCTACGTTAACCTTATGATAGTATAACGTACCACAAAGTCTCACCATGATATATTACTGTTGAGAACCACCCAAGCACCAAACATGGAAGAAACTGTTCACAAGCTAATGGAAACGTATCAATCATTGACTACATACTCCAACAAACCAAAAGAAATTTAGATGCAAAACAAGCATAGGTCTACTCCAGAGACTAGAACTTCAACTGAGCTATCCTTTCAACAGTTAAGATGTTCTTAACCATACTGAGCATACCATTTCGGAGTTGAAATAACAAATATTGCACATCAAACACTGAAAGAGAGATGTAAAAAGCTACAAAAACAGCTCAGCTTTTGTTGTTGTTGTTGGTATTGTTTTCCAACTCCCTCCTTAACTGCAGTGAGAAATCATCATTCACATCATCATCGTCCCAATCATCTTCCCACTGCTGGGTCACCTCCTTACCTTCTTCCTTGTCGTCCCATTCTATCCATTATCATAACTACTTCAGAATATGTAATAAAACTAACAGCAACCAAAAAATTTACTCAAATGTTCAATTCATATGAACAAAGAAAACAGCTAATGCAATCTTAATTCACCACCAAAACAAAGAAATTAGCAAATTTCACAAAGTATACAACATTAGGCAAAAAAAAAAAAAACAAGAAGAAAGCAAACACCCATGACACTCCCGCATAGATATAGGCTTAATAATCCAGCAATAACACACTAATTTCATGAAAATCAAACAGTAATATTGGAAAAGAGTGACGTAGTCATAAGAAGCACCTTCATTGATTTCGAACTCTTCGAACTCATCGTCGTCTTCGAAAAGGTCCAGTTTTACGTCCTCAGTCGCTGCCTTTGGCTCCGTCGCCATTTTTAAGTGGGATTGAGAGAGACCGTAGCGAAACCCTAACTTTCACGAGCACGGGTAAATAAGAAGAAGAATTTCGACAGATTTCCCGAGACAAATAGGCGGTGTCTTTTTGGCATATGTTAGCAAGTTATCGGCTTAATTGATACGACGTGCCGTATAATTTATACTTGGACTTATCTGTTTAGATGTATATTCTGAGATAATAATTAATGTTAAGTATCGTTTTTTTAATTAATAATATATGTAACAATAATGATACATGTATAAATTTCAGTAATTTATAAATGAGTCTCAAATTATTAAATAAATTTATAATAAATTTTGTATATATCAAATAACTCTTTTAAGTAATTATTTTTTTAACGTAAATTGTTAAAAAATCTTAAACAAAGAGGGAAAGGAAAACTAACATATAAGATTTTATTTATTGTCAATTAATTTTATGATAAAATATCACTTGAATTTGTGCGTGGATCCATAAGCTTATTACAAATTTGACTAGGTACAAATTAAGCTTTATGTGCAACGATAAACTACAACTTGGATTACCCATTTCTTTTGTTACTACGCCTTAATCTGGGAACAGATTTGTTGTTTCTGAATTGTTGTGCCTGTTGTGTGTACATAAATCTCACCTATTCATTATAATAAGTTGGATAGTTAAGATCTTAAAGGTATAGCAGGGCACAACAATTCGGGAATAACAAATCTGACTCCCTCAATCTGCACTTGTTGCTATTGCAAAATATTTTATTTTTGGTACATCAGAGGAGGGGACTAAGCTTAACGTCGAGGAAATGCAATTTTGTGCGCATCTGCGCGCAAAAGAGGATCAAGTGTAGGGGGAGGGCTGTGCCACACATGCTCGCCACGTTTGAAGCCCGAGCCCATACGGGCTAGGTGGTCAGCGCATTGATTACCTTCACGCAGGACATGGACTGTAATAGACTGTGGGCCATTGGCTAGAAAGGATCGGATATCAGAGATCACATTGGCTGAGGGATGAAATTGGAGATCCACCTGAGAATAACTTAGGCAGCGAAGAGCTTCCATTGAGTCGGATTCGATAATCAATCTGTCACATTGAAAATCCTTGGAAAAATTGATACCACATCGAAGAGCCTGGAGTTCTGCAACCATGATAGTAGTGATCCCAACACAGCATGAAAATCCTGCTATCCAGGTACCATGGCTATCCTGAATTAAGCCACCAATACTCGCCATGCTCGAACTGCCTAGTACACTGCCATCCACGTTGAGCTTTAACCACTTCTCAGGTGGGGGAAGCCAGGCAACCATGATGGTGGGCGGAGGGTGTGGTTGTCTGTGATACGGGTCAACAAATGCCGCGTGATAATCCCTAAGCATGAACTCGACCTGTTTAACTTACATAGAGCAGGTGAGCTGTGCTCCTTCGATCACACATTTATTCCTGGAGCACCAGATGATCCAACAGGTAAGTATAAATTGCCAGGCAGTATTGACATCCCGAGTAGATTGAACATAATTCTGTTTGAGTCAGGTATAAGAGGAATGGTCCCGCATGAAAAGTATTCAAAGATGGCCATCATCTCTTTAGTAGAGAACTTGAATATAGTCATGACACAAGAAACTAAATGAGATCAAAGAAAAGTGCAAATGTGAGATATGACCTAGGGTATAGCATACAATGTCTACTCAAGGACACATAAGTCCTAGAATCAATTTGTTAATTGAGATGTCATATACTCCTAACAAGTATATGGCAATGTACTCTCGTCGTATGCTGGTCACATCGGTTATTGAACAAAAGTATGAGCATTGCAGAGTTTTTTTAATTAGATTAAAACCCATCATGTGTGAGTGGGAGATAATGAATCAGATACACCCATAAAGGGTATTATGGTAATTATACTTTAAATAACTACCAAAGGTAGTTAAGGTTTTGAATTTAAAAACTAAAGAAAAAAAGATAAGAGTAATCTTTTTAACAAAATCTTCGGTAGAAAGAGATATGTAGTAAATGTTCTTTAACCGGTGGAACTACAACAATAATCCAAGTATGTGATTTTTTTTGTTTTTGTATGCATATGCAAAGATGTTGTTTAATATGATCTATGTAATTATGTTTTATCTTGATTATTTCTAACATAATTTTTCTACCAAGAATGCTGTTATGAATCTTCAATATAGTCAATGAAACATCTCACGCACAGCAGCCACAAAATGTCTCAAATCAACAAACATTTTAACACCGAAACATTAACCCAATAAAGCTGCAACAACCATGACAACTGTTGAAGTTTTTTGCACTAAACAAATAATAAAGACAGCAGCTACAAAGTCATGATTTTGATATTTTCGCACACCAACACCAAAATGATAGCCATAAAATTACCCAAGACAACCTTCAATTGTCATTTAACAATAGGAGATACTGCAGCTAGCCATCAATAATTATTTAGCCCACTTACGTCAACCAATCAATAGAAAACACAGCAACAAGATGGATTAATTATCAACATAAAATTAGCTACAAAATCACACACAATAGCCACCAACCTAACACTAGACAGCCACTAAACCAGCTGCAAAAAATCATACAATTAATCACAAAAACACAGCACCCACTCACAATCGACTGCGTCTTATACCATCAATAACCGTAGCTATCATAAGACGTTACCATCCAAGAACAACGAGGTGGGTTACATGAACAACTCAATTGAAAGTAAGCCACCTACCAACCTATACGACCATCATCTCTTTGTGGGCACTGATGTATTTTACGACAATAATAAAAATGGAACATTGACTGTCCACCATCCGTAGATACACCCAAGAACAAGATATTCACATCATAGAAGTAGTCTTCTCATCATAGAATTCTTCATGTTCACAATCGTAGACACATCCATATCTTTTAGAAGATTTTTCTTATCCAAGTCAAACCCAATGTATCTTTTACCTTATCTTGATTTGAATTTAAAGTCTTTCATTATCTTAGAGATCTAATTATCAAAAATGCCAAAATTAAATAATTAGATATATACCATATATCTTAACAATCTCTCCTTTTTGGCATTGTTTGTCACAAAAATGAAACTCCCCATAAATGAAATAATTAGATATATAATCCACATGAGAAAATAACTCCCTTTTAATCCAACATCCATCAAATCCTTCAAGTTCAAGAAACATCCAAAGAAACAATAATGAACAATCATCTAAATTTCTCCCCCTTGGGACAAAAAGATGTCAAAAAGTAAGACTAATAGTCATGGAGATATCTTAAAATCTCCCCCTAAATTGAACAGTCACTAAAAACAATATGATGTCTCCCCTTTGGAACAAAACAATACCAAAACTAAGAATGTTTTCAATGCGATCAATCTCAGCGAATAAAGAAGCATAAAAATCAGTAGTAGGTGTAGCGGAAGAGTCATAAGCACGTAGTGCAATAGCAGAAAGCCAAGATGACAATTTACTATCAGTTAGTACATATGACAACATATCATTGCTCACTTCAATTCCATCTTCATAAGACTAATCAAATTCATAAGCGCCATCATCAAGGATAACCTCATGTACACATCAACTAACTAAAACTTAGAAAACCCATAAATAAAAACTCAGAAAGCCTAAACAATAACTCTTTCGAACCTCTTTTTTGTTTTTTTTTTCTTGTTTTCTAAAATAAATATCATCAAACTCTACTTCAAAAATGTAAAGCACACAGTCTCTGTGCCCCGTACAGAAATTCAAACTTGAGCTTATTCATCATCACATTATCTCGGTCATCAACTGTCTAGTTGAGTTCTTCATCTGAAGTAACTAACTTATCCTCAGTTTGAACAGTTTCTTCAAAAGTAGTAATTAACTGTGAATCTAGACAATTTCTTATTTTTTCTTCACTATGTCTTTGTGCTTGTACTTGACCCTTTCTAACCTAAGAGTGCTTCGGTAACATGGATTGCTGCTGAAAATTTAATGGAGAGTGTCTAGATTTTTTATTTTGACCCATTTGAAACATCATTTGTAACAACTTGTAACATTTAGGTCTTGTTTGCCCGATTACTCCACAAAAGTAACATATAGGTATGAACCTCCGATTCTTCCTTGTGGTTTCTTCTTGGACAGATCTGGTCACACCAATTTTCTCATCATTCGATTTGGAAAATTTACCTTTATAGCCAATGCCTTGAAGGTCTCCTTTAGTTTTGCCAACTTCTAACAACTTCTCTAGCTTTTCGATACCGCCATTTAATATTCTTATTCCCTTTTTCATGCTAACTAGCTTCAACTTTATTTTATTAAGCTCATCTATTGTAGATAACAACTTCTTCTCAAGGTCTTGGATGGTGTTCTTCATGGTAGAGTTTTCCTCCTTTAACTTCTCATTTTTCTTACATATTTGGACCCAGTTAGCATACATTAACTCATAGGCTTCATAAATATCTTCCTTTTTATCATTTGAAGTATTGCCATCACTGTTATAATATGAGATTGAGTTTTGAGCTGATTCGTCTGCGTTTTTCCCAAAATTTTCTAATTTACTCACGTTTTCCTAATCGCTTACTTCCTTTTTGATTGCTGTAAAGCAAGTAACTGGACTTTTTTTGCATAAAGCAACTAATATAGCACTATTCACAGCTTCTTTTTCACTACCATACTCACTTCCGTATTCATTCTCACTCCAAGTGCTAGTATAGGACATCCCTTTTCTCTTCTTCAAAGTGTTAATACATTTTGCTTGCACATGTTTGAAGCTTTGACACTCATGACATTGAATTTTCTTCACTTTTCTTTAATCCTTTTGAGTTTTCTCTTATTATTTGAAATTACTATTTGATGAGCTCCCATTGTTTTGCCTAAAATTGGATCTATCCTTCTTCACTTTCTTTAACCATTTGCTGAAATATCATGTCAATAACTTCATATCCTCATTCTCATTAGATTCATCTCCTAAGTCATTCACGAATTTACCAATCTCGACTTGCAATGCCAATCCTTTGTTTTTCTCTCGATTATACCTCAACAAATTCATCTCAAAGTTAGTAAGAATCCTAATTACCTTATCCAAAGATAATTTAGTGATATAATGAGCTTCTTTGATGGCTACAATTTTAGGTATGAACCTCGGAGGCAACGATCTCAATGTCTTCTTAACCAATTTCAAGTTAGAGTACTTCTTCCCGAGTTGATGTGTTTGGTTTGCTACGTCACGTAGTTTCTCATGGAAGTCTCCAATGGTTTCACTCTCATCCATCTTCAGCTCTTCAAATCTCACAGCCAACGTCTAAAGTTTTGAGGTTATCACAGATTTCAATCCTTTATGTATAGTTTGCAAAGTGTCCCGTGCTTATTTCGCCGATTCACAAGCTGATATCATAGCAAAGCAATCTACATCGACTACTCTGAAGATGGGGTGCAGGGCTTGAGAATTTTCAAGCGCTCTCTCTTCTTCAACCCTTGTATACTCATATGCATCTTTAAGCACTGCTTCTCCCTTTTCATCAATTTTTACTAAATGTGTCCAACCATTTAAAACCGAGCTCCATGGTTTTGTTCCTTGTGCCTGAATTAATACTCTCATTCGTGACTTCCACGTAGGATAATTTGAACCATTTAATAACGGTGGCTTGATGATTGATGCCCCTTCTCTTATAGCCATAATTGTGAAACAATGATTTACACCAATTTTATATACCAAGTGCTGATTCGGTGACCCGCTCTGATACCAACTAAAAAACTATAGGGGCGTAGTAGTTTCACAAACTTTCATATTTTTTCGCAGTCCTTTCTAGCATAATCAAAAGCCAGAAAAAATAAACAATCAATACCGAAATAACAAATCAATACCGAAATTTGTTAACACAATTTGGCATACCTTGTCTACGTCTGCGGGGCCCTCATTCAGCTTAATTCTTTCACTAACGACAATAGTTTTATACAAGGCTTTACTGAGCCGACACCACTCAACCTTTGACACTATCCCTCGTCCTCACTACTCGTGAAAGAATTTCACACCTAATAGTATGACTGTCTAGTACTAACCTTAACAGAGGATTTTCTTAAACAATGTTTAATGATAACATTATGAAATAAACAACTCAAGTGATTAAACAATAACTAACATAAATAAAGACAACACTTCAGATAAAAAGCAACTTCCCTAAATATACCGCTTCATCAACGAAAAAACGAGAAGTTGTCTACTAAGAACGCTGCTATGAATCTTCGATATAGTCACTAAAACATCCCATGCATAACAGCCACAAAACATCTCAAATCAACAAATGTTTCATCACCAAAATGTTAACCTAATAAAGCTGCAACAACCACGACAACTGTTGAAGTTTTTTGCACCAAACCAGCAACAAAGACAGCAGCTACAAAGTCACCAAAACTTTTAAAATTTTCGTACACCAACACTCAAATGACAACCACAAAATTACCCAAGACAACCCTCAATTGTCGTTTAACAATAGGAAAGAATGCAGCTGGCCATCAATAACTATTTAACCCACTTACGTCAACCAATCAACAGAAAACGCAACAACAAGATGGATTAATTATCAATGTAAAATCAACTGCAAAATCACACACAATAGCCACCAACCTAACACTAGACAGCCACCAAACCAGCCACAAAAAATCATACAATTATCCACAAAAATACAGCACCCATTCACAATCGACTGCGTCTCATACCATCAATGACCGTAGCCAATATAAGACGTTACCATCCAAGAACAACAAAGTGGGTTGCATGAACAACTCAATTGAAAGTAAGCCACATATCAACCTATACGACCATCATCTCTTTTTAGGCAATGATGTATTTTACGATAATAAGAAGCATGGAACATAACATTGACAGTCCACCATCAATAGATACACCCAAAAACAAGATACTCACATCATACAAGTAGTCTTCTCATCATAGAATTCTTCATGTTCACAATCGTAGACACATCCATATCTTTTAGAAGATTTTTCTTTATCCAAGTCAAATTCAATGTATCTTCTACCTTATCTTGATTTGAATTTGAAGTCTTTCATTATCTTGGAGATCTAATTATCAAAAATGTCAAAATTAAATAATTAAATATATACCATATATCTTAACATAGACTACTGAATCCTTAAATCTCGTCTTTCTTTAGAATTACAATTTGAAATCTCATATGAGAGGTAACAAAATATTAATCTGAATTATTCGTAATAATAATAGATAACATATTTAAAACTGTTTAAATCTTTTTAATTTAGTATCAAATTTTTTAAAAATGTCAATTTAATGATTAAGTATATAAAGTTTATATAAATGAAGTCAAAAAATTATTTTTATTGAAGTTACATATTCTCAAAATATAGTATAATGTCCATCAATTAATCATATTAGTAAATACAATATTTTAACTTATACTTAAATTACTAAATTAAAATTTTTAAAAGGTTTGATACTAAATTAATAAATTAAAAATTTTAGACACTTATAAATTTTTTTACTCCAATAATAACAAAAAATAGTTCATGTCAAGCATTATTCACATATTGTTACTAATAAAATATAGTCTTAAATAAAATAAATGTAACAATATTAAGCTTTTTATGTTTCATTAGACTCTTTTTAACATGTTCTCTTTACTTTAATTAACATCGTCTAAACAATAAATGCCTAATTATAAACACTCCAGTATAAAGAGTTGTATCTTACTCAGCAAAATCGTATATGATTATCATATATTTCTTAATTTTTTCAGGACAATAGCTATTCTCATTAATCTCACTCTATCTAAATACAAAAATCTGTTGTTTGTCATACAGATTAAATCATTTTAGAGCTTAAATGTAAGAAAATGTGAATGATTTCATTGCTGACTTTTTTTTTTCTGTAGATAGTTATTTTAGTTATTATGAAGTTATTCGAATCATTCCATAAATCCAATTAATCTGTTTTAGATAATTTGGTTTGTTCATATATAATTAATGCATTATATCTCAATCCAAAATTTTAAGGTAATAAATTATAAGTTATATCTTTATATATAACTCACTTAATCATTTTCTCAAAATAAAATTATTCATTTGTGAATTTCCAAGAGTAAAAGACATAAAATTTTGGTAGTTCAATGTATTGTTAATAAAATCTCTTAATCTTGAAAACTTTTGAAAAAAATTCTTTCTAATAGATTTTGAGTACTGATTAAATGTTACTTATATGATGATTCAATCTATATCGTAAGCTTGAATTGAAGTAATTAAATTAACTTTAAATAATAATTTATTAATTTTTATAAATTATTAATTTAAGTCAAATTTAATTAATTGAAATCAAATTTGGATGAGTTGAATTATTATATTAATGACATTTGATTACTTAATGCATAATATTCATATCATATGCATTTTATCATTATTTTTTAACTAAATCCTAAAAGAAAGACATTTTTCTAAGAAAAACTGAAAACTAGAAAGGTCTTTTTAAAATTTTAAAAATTAAGAGATTTTTCTAAAATTCCTTAAATAATAAGAGAAGTTTGAACCGAGTACCAAATCGATAGACACCTTGTCATGTGGGGGAAAGAGCTTCTTTAAGCTTTTGATTATTGGAAAACTTTAAAGTGGTAATCATATATATAACATAATCACACAGTAGGTCATATGTGGTCCATTTGTCCTTAAAGTATATTTTAACCGTTTGAAGAATTCATTATCGGTAAAGACTATATATAATTATATATATAATCACATCATTAGGTTTTGTGGTCCATTACCCGTGCTTATGTATTAACCCTTTGAAGAATTCATTCATGTGAAGAGAACTAACGAAGTGAAGACATCTAAACCTAGACGGAAACACACAATGTTCTAAGGGTTATTGATGGGTCAATAGGTCATTGTCAAATGGGCAGTATTTTGGGCTTACAATAAAGGGTCTAGACTAATAGTCCAGCCAACTCTCTTCGGTCCTGGTCCATTTCATGTGATCCACTCTCATTTTCTTTTCCTTTTATTTTTTCTCTTTTAGATATGTCCAGATTTTTCTGTTTCAATCTGTTACAACAACCTACTCTATATATAGAGTAGCAAATCACGTAATATAGTTGAGCCAGTTTTTTATCCTATTACATATTTTGTCAATTCCCAGCGCAAAGAAAGTTACTTACCTTTTTGTCTCTCAATTACCTCAAACAACTAGTGTTATAAGCAATAATTAAAAAATTAAATTGATTCGGTTAGTTCAATTTTAAAAATTTTGAACCATTTAATTTTTTAATTCTATTTATATTAATAATTATAATTATTAAAAACTGATGGATGACCAATTTTTGTAAATTAATTAATAAATTTTTATAAACTAGAATAAGTCAGTTGATTTTTATTCGACACTCTCCTTCTTTAACTAAACTTCAATTTCTTCAATGGACAATGATAATCTCCTTCTTTAATTTTATTTAAAGTTATTTAATTTAATTCATTTTTATACCATTTTATGATAGTATAATACTAGTTAGGACTTTTAAACATTAAACCTCTTATTTCACATATTTAATCCTCGGTCCGAAAACATGATTTAAAAGTAATATTTCAATAATTACATCTTTATTATGTTACCATGTTATGACACATGAGCGAGAAAATTATGACTTTCCTAAATAATAGGGAATTACTAGGCACATAAATTTTAATAAAATTAGATTTCCATAAACATTATACCTTTAGGAAGCATAAAAGAGTTAATTTTAGATGAATCATTCATAGAAGTAAAGATATTCGTAATTACATTTATTCGAGTAAAGCTTTTTTGAAACTTAATTAATATATGATTACTTTCATTAATAATTATTCTCAAATACAAGAGGATGTTTTTGCTATATTTAAGTAATATAAGGCTCTAATTAAAAATCAAACCAAAAAACGAATTATATTTCTCAGGTATGATTATGTTTTATAATTTTGTGAAGAAGAATTTAATGGATTATATAAAAGTTATGTTATAAAAAGAAGAATTTAATGCATGACTTTTAGATATGACAATGGACTGGCCCATAAGCCTAGATTCAGGTGTTTTCAATAAGTCGGACTCAGGTCCAGACTAATTTGAAGCTCAACTATTTTAAACAAAATGATAGAAGAGCTAGGTTTCGAGTAAGCTTGAGCCTGGGCAGCTTAGGCTCGTACCTAATTAAAAAAAGACGTTAATTTATATTTTAATATTAAAAAATTATTTAAAAAATGAGTTAATTCATTGTCATCCCTAAATTGATTTTTCAACATAATGATACTACTAAAAGCATAAATAAAATAATATTGGAAGTAGGGTGCTATATCTTATCAAACTTTGGCTTGTCCAAAGATTTGAAGTGTCATCCACAACATATTATTTGATGAATTTCTCTCTTCACATATTTCTTAATTTTAAGACTCTTAAAAAAGTATGGTTTGGTGCACTTGCTAGCTACTCTAATTTATATATTGTAACGCCCCAAATTAGGGGTTAGCATATTAAGAAAATTTAGTCCGATTTATGTTCTGTCTCTTTGAAATTTTGGCATGCATTCATGGTATTTTCCGGGTAAGTTGGTTTA
>JANZLC010000003.1:29558011-29574453 GCA_026413385.1 Erythroxylum gracilipes
CTCAACAAATCGAATTTCACTAAATCCCTTCATTTAATAATCATAACCTACACAATAAAATCCTCAATTTATTCCAACCAAATGAAAAATTATCAAATTAAAACCTAAAAATAATTTAAACATGCTTAATGCGAATTGGGGCCCAACACTTTAACGACGGAAAGACACATAAATTTTCCGTCGTTAAATTTACTTACGGCCGTATTAACGACGCCGTTGTTCGTCGTTTTATTCCGTTAGTATTTTTATTACCGACGGAATACTTGCGTTTACTGTCGGTTTTTTCCGTTGGTAAACTATAGATTTCTTGTAGTGTTTTTTTTTAAAATTTCGCTGACTATACTTTAAAATGTTTTTATGTTGTAGGTTAACTTTAAAATGTTTTTCTGCTTAGGTGCCGGCTAATTCTTAACTTTTTAATTTTGTAAATTTATTTAAATTTTTAAATGAATTTGTAATTGTAAATTACAAATTATTTTTGCATCAGATTATAAATAGTTGAAATATAATTATAGAAAATAGACAATAGGAACAATTTATGAGAAATAGGTTGACTGGCTGGGCCTATCCAAGAATGAGAACATATCGGATTGACAAGAACTGATTTGGAACCCAACCCAAACTGTTTATCCACCTACAGCCCGGGATCAAGAGGCAGTATTATTAAAAGGTCCTGATTGTTCCTAATTTAGTGTTTATTAATAATTATTTTTATTAAATAATTATTAAAAAATACTAGTTTTTATGATTTATGATATTGATGATATCACTAAAATTTTTACTTTATTAAAAATATTATAAAAATGGATTACTATTCTTAAGTATTAATAGGGTAGAGTTCAACTCTAAACTAATTTGTGTATTAATTATTCACCAATATAAACAATTTTTTATAAAAAAATATGGGTAAGATTTTAAAAGCCATCATTAAAGATTATGTTATACCATAATAATATATAATTTCTCATATTAAGTAAAAATTTAATATCTATTATTAAATAATTAAACACATATATTAATATTTATTATGAAATAATTAAACACATATGACCTCTCCCTCTACTCTAAATTTAAAACTTATAATTAATGCATATACAAACCAATCATTCATATACTTTTATGGTATGTATTTAATTGACTATGACATATTTCTAAATATGGTTAGTTGTTATAAATTATATGTTTTATGTAGTATTTTGTCAAAATAATTAAAATAATTTTCTCTTTGTATATAATTAAAAAATATATATATAATAAAGTAAAGAGTAAAAAAATTAAAAACTGAATTTGCAAAAATTAAAATTAATTTAAGTTGGATTAACAAAATAACACTATTTTAGTGTCGGACTCAACCTGATCCGACTTATTACCAACCATATACATGGTAAATACCTATGAATCCCATGCACGTTGATCCATAGTATTCAGACTCGCATTCTCATACATGCCACTAGACATCGCAGACCCTACAAAATCAAGATCGTAGAAATTAGAGCTCCCAAACGAGAGAGGATCCACACTCGGCCCACCACTCCACTCGTTGTTCCTCTCAATCTCCATTAACTTTGTATTTGGTGCTTCATGTCTTGCAGTTCCAATGGAGCCTTCAAAGTCACCACCACCACAACGCCACATGTTATAGATGTCGTCAGTGATCCCTGAACCACATGGTTGTGAAGAAGAAATGGGGATTTGTACACTTCCCGCAAGTGACCGAGTTTCATTGTCCAAGAAAGCTTGTGACGCACTACAGTTTTGAGGCTCACAAGTTGAGAACCCAAGATAGAATGAGGAATGATGATCAGAAGAGGCTACATAAGGAGGAGGACCAAAAGGAAAGGACACAGAAGTTAGTATGTCTGTACCCATGGAGAAATGATCTGCTTCTGAACTTGGAGTGAAAACTTGGTTTTGTTTTTGTTGAGTGATATCATGATTAGAAAGTACTTCAGCTTCATTGATGCTGGGATAATTATGTTCATACTTTAGAGAATTAAGAATTTGGATGTCTGGATCTATCCCTTGTGCTTGAAGCTTCTTCTTGATGTATGAATTCCAGAAGTTCTTGATCTCATTATCAGTTCTTCCAGGCAAATGCTTGGCTATTTGAGCCCATCTATTGCCAAGTATTCTATGAGCATCAATGATCATCCTCTCTTCTTGAGCAGTAAAAGAACCTCTTTTAAGATCTGGTCTCAAGTAGTTTATCCATCTTAACCTGCAACTCTTTCCACACCTCTGCAAACCTGTGTAAGGCATAAACAAACCCATTTCAGGACTCAAAGAATTACAAGAAAAAGTGCAGAGTGGTCACTGGTTTGTTTATGTACCTGCTAGCTTTGGAACAGAACTCCAAGAACCATGACCATGTGTGGTTATATATCTGATTAGCTTCTCATCTTCTTCAGGTGACCATAACCCCCTCTTGACTTTCTGTTTTGAGCAGCATTGATGGCCCATTGATCGAAACAAATGCCTTGTGGACTCTCATCAATGATATAGTTCATTATATATCATTAACCTTTCGATCACTAGGAGAAGTTTTCTTAGTTAAATATCGCATACCTCCAACGTGCTACAAAAACATATTGGGTAAAAAAAAAAAAGATGAGAGGTTGTGTAACTTTAGCTTTAGTTGTACTCATGAGAGGACCACAGTGGACTCTTCGAGTGCGTTGGACCTTACTGTTTGAATCTATAATTAAGAAGCTTTTATCATCTAGTTCTTTCTTTGTGCCCACTTGAATCACACACCTAGATGCACCTTATTATTTGAATCAATAGTAATATATTTTAACTCATTTCACATCAAATTTCATGTTATATTTACAAATAGAAAAAAATTATCTGCTTTCATTATCTTTGAGCGATGATCTATTCAATTTTTATAATTTGATTCTTTCAATGATATAAATTTGAAAGAGTTAATTGTAAACAAATGTCAAACTTTCTTCAATTTTATAATATTAAGTCAAATTTAAAAAAAGTGGTTTTCAAAATGTTTCAACTTATATTTTTTTTTCAAAAATAGTCTGATTTAAATTCGACATTAATGTGGATAACGTGACAAATCACATCAGATTAATATTTTTGCACATATTTGTCACGTATTATGTTTGTCTCACATATGAAATTTATTATTTCATAAATTAAAAATATCAAAAATATGTTTGAACATATAATTATATCTATGCATAATTATTTTAGAGTTTTAATATTTCTAATCTATTAATTAATAAAATTTATACGTGGTATAAATATAATATGTGATAATTATATGACAAAAACACTAATCCCACATAGATTCATATTAATGAAAAAGTTAATATTGGTCAATTTTGTAAAAAACCTAAAAATTGAAGTATTTTAACTTCATTTTTTAAAATTCACACTAATAATATAAAATCGAGTAGAATTTGAGATTTTTTTTTTTACAATTAACCCTATGTAAATTCGAAGAATAATGTTAATTTTTTTAATCACTAAGATTTTTATTAACGTCTAGAAGGGATGAAACTATTTAACCTAAAGAGACATAATGTCCAATTAACTACAAAAGAAAAAGGAACATAATTAAGGGGAAGATTCATGATGATATGTCCGTATGGGACCAACATCATTTCTTGCTTCAAACTTCAACATGCAAAAGTCTTCCATCAAGATTGCTTGTCTCTTTCTGACCTCCTTCCTCTTTAATTTTCGTATCAAATATAGCAAATAGGGTACTGTACAATAGGTTAAGGCCATTCCTTGTAGGCATGCTCTTCCTTCAATCGGCAGCTTGAACGTGTCAAATTTCTTAATATCAACCAAGATGGTTATGATTGGATCCCCTGCTTTAATTTATCATTGGTTGATTTTGACAACTCAATTAAAAAGTTGGTTTCTTGACAATGCAAGGTAAGAACTGATACGTCTTTCATAATTTATCGGAACTATCTACGAATAGGTACTCGTTGTATTTTAAAAATTGAACTGGATCGATTCGTTTTATAATAAAAATTTCAAATCACTCAACTTTTTGATTTAATTTTAACTTTTTAATTTGATTTAGTTTAATAATTTTTTGTTTGTCAAAAGTTGATTAGTTTATTAATTAGTCGGTCAGTTTTTATAAACTAATTAGTTTTTATAAATCAAAATAAACCGATTAATTTCTATTTTACAGTTTTCTTTTCAATTAAAATTTAAGTTTTTCAATAAGTAAGGGTAATCTTCTTTAATCACTTTTTAAATTTTTAAATTTTATTTAATCTCAACCGATTTTATGATTATCTATTTTTTAAAAAAACGAAGGAACCTGTAGTCACTATCCTTTGGATGCATACTAGGTAAATCTCTGAATTGACGCAATAGCTTGCAAATCACGCCAATTGAGTACTCCACACTAGGCAAATTTTATACGACAGGCTCAATCGAGAGAGCGAAAGTAGGGAAAATCGAACACAGAATCTTTTGACCTTATACCCCTCCACCCTACCAACTCGACCACCTTTTAGGGCGCCTATCTAAAACCGGTTGAATCTTTTAAATATTAAACCTCCTGTCTTATCGGTTTAACTTCAACTCTAGCTTTTAGAACATTGTTGTAAAATTTTATAATATTTTATATAAACATTAATCAGTTCAAAATATTTATTCTTACATAAATGATAAAAAAAGAAAATAGATTTAACATGTGATTTTCTTTTCTAAATTATACACCATCACTTTTGAATAGAACAAGTATTTTTGATTGATAGGAAATTGGAACTTAATTAAAAATTTTAAGACTTTAACCTTACACATGCTTAGGAAAATGGTCAAAATCTGTGTACTAATAAACAAATCATATACTTGTGAGTGACTCTCTATATAAGACCTTCTTAAATACTATTACATCTAACACTTAAATAAAGCTTCTATATTAAAAATAAACTAATCTTCACGATTTGTAGGCTGAATGTTAGGCCTCACCATACTGGATTAGATGTGACCTTAATTTCGAGAATCATGTTCCATGGGTGACTTAAATAGTTTAATCAGTATTCCTTGAAATGCAATACAATTAGGGTACAATATAACTTTCTCAAGACATCTAAAGGATTGGTAGATGTCCTTAAATTGTTCAAAGCATGGGGCAATGTATAAATTTTAAGGCAACATCAATCAGTTAGCTACTTCTATAAATTTAAGTAACCATTACGTGGGACAACCTCACTATTTTTTAAGATAAATAAAAAGGAGATTTCAACTATAACTAATTGCTTTATTTTTAAGGTAAAATTCCTTGAATCACTCTATAGTTTGACGTATTATCAATATATATCCCAACTTTTATAAGAAAAACAGGCGTTATATAAGAAAATTATTGATAGTTTTTAAAAATTAAATGATGTATTGATAATATGTCAAACTACAAAAGAGTCTAACGAATTTAACTCATAGTTTTAGTAACAACGGGTTGGATTAGTATACTCTATTTTTAAATTAGATCTCGGTTTAGAACTAGTTAAACTGGAGACCAAAATGATATCTTGATCATTTAGTTATAAAATTATTAAACAAAATAACCTTATTTTTTCTAGGACCCTAATTTTTAATTATGCCACAATATGATATTATTTCTTGTGGTATTAGATAAAGGATGCAACATCATATTTTTCTCATGCAGTAATACCTTTGGTTAGCTTACTAGATGAGACAGTGAAGAAAAATTAGTTATATATATATGTGAACTATGCATCTACGACTGGCCTAGGCAGTAATCGGTCAGTTTAAAGGTTAAGACACTATGGTTGTTCGAGAGATGATAAAATAATACATCAGAGACCAGCAAGTAAATTTTATATCTTTGCTTTTGTGGCCATTAATCAAACATTATCTTCCCAATGTCCTGGGAGTGATTGCTTTTTAGGGTTAAAGTAAACATAAATAAGAGCAATGGACCATAAAACGTATTATGTGATTCTGTTATATATATTGTCTCTACCGACATTAATATATGATTACCAATTTCAAGTTTTTTAATAATCAAAAAGATTAAACAAGCTTTTTCCCCACATGTGAAGCTATCGATCGATTTGATACTGATAACTCTCATCCCACTTGTTATAGTCATTTTCTTGCTAAAATATAAATTTATGTTGTTACCCTCTTCATTGAACTTGTTAATGATCTCGTACGTGATATCATGTTTATAATATCTGTGTTTTATTAGAAACAGTATCGGATCAAGTTATGGGTACATTCATTTTTTCTATGCCTAAATTTGGTTCAAATTTGATTGAATTTAATTTGAATAATTTGATCCCACTTTAATTGGATTTAGATGATTCAAAATTTTGTCTTACCAAAATTAAATTGATTTGATATAATTAAGTAAAACAATATTTTGAATGTAATTGTCCAAAATGATATCATTTGTGTCAATAAATTCTCCTATTTATTAACAAAATTAATTTTATTTTAATACCTCATATTTTAATCTACCTCATCAATTTCAAATTAAATCGAGTTATTTTTATTATCCCTGTGCCTTATTTTTAAGTTATTGTTATTCTTGTCCATGATAGTGTATTTACTTCATATTACTTATTTTCATAACGTGGAACTTATTATAATTAATTTTATCTATAAGAGACGTATTTCTAGTAATTAGTATAGTAATCAGCAGAAAGCAATGGTTTCAAGTCACGGTTTGAAGTTACCAACTAACTCGATGAGTCCACTGTGGTCCTGTCATGAGTACAACTAAAGCTAAAGTTCCACAACCTCTCATCTTTTTTTTTTTTTTAAATGCCATAATGTTAGAAATGCAATATTTAACTAAGAAACCTTCTCCATGTGATCGAAATGTTAATGATATATAATGAACTTTATCTATAAGATGGGTCGTTCTGATTGTTGAACTGGGAATCACAATGCATTTGATTCGATCAATGGGCCATCACTGCTGCACAAAACAGAAAGTCAAGAGAGGGTTATGGTCACCTGAAGAAGATAAGAAGCTAATCAGATATATAACCACACATGGTCATGGTTCTTGGAGTTCTGTTCCAAAGCTAGCAGGTACCTAAACAAACCAGTGACCACTCTGCACTTTTTCTTGCAATATTTTTCGTATTGACATGGGTTTGTTTTTACACAGGTTTGCAGAGGTGTGGAAAGAGTTGCAGGTTAAGATGGATAAACTACTTGAGACCAGATGTTAAAAGAGGTTCATTTACTGCTCAAGAAGAGAGGATGATCATTGATGTTCATAGAATACTTGGCAACAGATGGGCTCAAATAGCCAAGCATTTGCCTGGAAGAACTGATAATGAGATCAAAAACTTCTGGAATTCATGCATCAAGAAGAAGCTTCAAGCACAAGGTATAGATCCAGACACCCATAATCTTAACTCTCTAAAGTATGACCATAATTATCCCATCATCAATGAAGCTGAAGTACCTTCTGATCATAATATGATTACTCATCAAAAACAAAACCAAGTTTTCACTCTAAGTTCACAAGCAGATCATTCATCCATGGGCACAGACACACTAATTTCTGTGTCCTTTCCTTTTGCTCCTCCACCTTATGTATCCTCTTCTGATCAGCATTCCTCATCCTATCTTGGGTTCTCAAATTGTAAACCTCAAAACCCTAGTATGTCACAAGCTTTCTTGGACAATGAAACTCAGTCACTTACGGGAAGTGTACAAATCCCCATTTCTGCTTCACAACCATGTGGGTTTGGGATCACTGACGAGATCTATAACATGTGGGGTTGTGATGGTGCTGACTTTGAAGGCTCCATTGGAACCGCAAGAAATGTAGAACGAAATACAAAGTTAATGGAGACTCAGAGGAACAACGGCTGGAGTGGTGGGCAGATTGTGGATCCTATCTCGTTTGGAAGCTCTAATTTCTATGATCTTGATTTAGTATGGTCTACAATGTCTTGTGGCATGTATGAGAATGAGAATCTGAATACTATGCATCAACGTGCATGTGATTCATAGGTCTTTACCACGTATATGGGTTGATAGTAGGTCGGATTGGTTTAATCCGACACTAAAATAATGTTATTTTATTAATCCTATTCAAGCTAATTTTAATTTTTATAAATTAAGCTACACCAGTCTTCAAGTTTAAGTTTAACTAAAAATTTAGTTAACCAAATTACATGTATAGAGTAAAAGGAATTTGTGTATAATTACTTTTATTTTGGGGAGGGGTAGGGTTACATAAATGTTAAATTTTCATTGCATTTATTTTCTAACTAATAAGCTTATATGTTACTGTGAATCAATATAAGTAAGAACTGAAAATTTGTAGTCTAGTGTTCTTCATGAGAAAGAAAATTGTGGTTTCAATTGATTGAGTTATGTTTGAAAGGTTAAATAATTATCGGAAATAATATTTCTATTAGGTAAAAGTGAGATTGCGTATTACTGAACTTTTCTAGACCTCGCGTTTCGTCTGTCACTAAAAGTTGTTCTTGTTGTCTATCTCAAAGTATAAATAATTAATATTAATCTCGACATCCCATGTCTAATTTATTTCCTAACTAAAAGTACTAGGTCACAAAGTTTCTAATAGAACTTTAGTATAGAAGAGTAAGTCTACTTGTGTTATAGTATAAGGAAAAATGGTGCGTCTTACTCCAAATTTGTTTTTATAAAATTGACAGGTGAAAAGTATTTGTGCTATATATAATATAATATAATTGAAGCAAAGAGAAAATTATTTTGACAACATACTAAATAAAAAAGGAACATCATCTACGCATAGAACAGGTTTCTTTTCTTACGCATAGAACAGGTTTCTTTTCTTACTTGGACAATTCAGTCAAAAATCAACACAAATTCAAAGTTAATCAATCATTTGTTTCTTGCTAATTCAGCAGAAGTAATGTCAAATAAACTGTTCTGGTTTTGACTCGATAAAGACATTGCTCTTGGTAAGTGCTACATCCATTAAACTTTCAAGTCTTGTTACACTTTTCCTAAAAGCTTAAAAGCCATGGACAAGCTGAGGTAATCATCTATGACCAAATAAATTTCAAACAACTGAGATCGAGTCTCCTATCAAGAAACTTCAATACGTTCTTTGTTAAAATTGGTTTCTTTCTCTTGACTCTCTTGAGACTACAACAATTTGATGTAAAACAATATATAACCCAAATTAATAGAGAGAGGACCAATTTATATATCTACGACTTTTAATTTGGTACGTCTATCAAGGGACTAAAATAAGTGATTGAAATTTATTTCACTATTAAATAAGAAATATATATCAAATAGAACTCTTTAATTATATTATTATTATTATTAATATACATAGAATACGATCACCAATTTGGTTATATTCTTACATTCTCCCACTTAGCCTAATACTTTAAAATTTAATTTAATAGTGAAAACATTAGGTGCACATAAATTTTTTTAATATCTTTATAATCTAGCTCATCACAATAAACCATATAATGTGAATCATGATGGTCATACACTTTAGCATTGCATACTTTCTTCCATATCTTATATCACTAGTAATTTATCAAGTCATGTAATATAAGTGATATATAAGTGTCATAAAAGTTTGTATAGACAATTTTATTTCTTATTTAATCGTAGGTAAATGTGCACATTCATAATAAATAAGAAAATTACCAATGTGAAACTTTATTAAGCTCAAAAGTGTAAAAAAAAAATAATCAAAACAATCACCAATATAATCAAGGCCAATTCTTTGAACATATTCCTTAAATATCTTTAGTGGAAGGCTCTTAGTTAATTAAGGGATTTGCATTTATAAGATTTGTGTTAATATGTTCAATACACACTCTTTGTTTATGAACTTCTTCCTTTACGAAAAAATATTTTAATTCTATATGTTTAGCACCTTTA
This sequence comes from Erythroxylum gracilipes, assembly GCA_026413385.1. Taxonomy (NCBI): domain Eukaryota; kingdom Viridiplantae; phylum Streptophyta; class Magnoliopsida; order Malpighiales; family Erythroxylaceae; genus Erythroxylum; species Erythroxylum gracilipes. The sequence continues at coordinate 29,567,885 of JANZLC010000003.1, forward strand.
GAGTAATTGTCATACTTTGGAGAAGAAAATTGTTGTAAAATTATCACAATAAATTTTTAGCGGCTTAGTGAGGGGAGTCGAAAACCTTAAGTTTTGAAATAAAGTTTCATAGTTATAAAATATGAGTTGTGACCTCAAAACATGTAACAAATTCTACTTCCATATTGGATGAAGCAATGACAAATTGTTTAATACTTTTCTATGAAATTGCTCCTTCTACTAGTTCAAAGTTAATTTTCTATTGCCAATGCATCTGACAAAATTTGAATATGAATGTCTAACCACTTCTAATGGATTAAATCTTCTATACATATATAGTCCTTTACTCCTTGAAGATATCTTAAGACTTTCTTTGCAGCTTTTCAATAGTCTATGCTAAGATTACTTTGATATCTACCTAGTATTCCAACCACAAATCTAATATCAAGTCTTATGCATGTTTACAAATATATCAGATTGCCAACAATAGAAGCTTATGGAATAGATTATATTTGTGTACATTTCACATAATTCTTTTAACATTGTACAAGACTAAATTTATCTCCTTTTTATATTAGGACGATCCCTACTAAGTAGTTGTTCATATTAAATCTCTCAAGAATTCTTTTGATATAATCTTTTTGAAACAACCCTACCAGTCCTTATGATCTATTTTGGAATATTGAATTCATATCATATAGGATGCCTCTCCTATATCTGTCATTTCAAAATTATAGGATAGAAATATTTAGTCTTATATAATATGTCCAAATCATTAGTAGCAAGCATAATATTATTAACACATAGAGCTAGAAATATAAACTTACTTCTACTAATCTTTCGGTAGATATAATGTTCAACAATATTTTCTTGAAAATCAGAAGATGTTATGATATCATTAAACTTAATATACTTTTTAAAGTCCATTTCTTAAATTTACACAATACGTGACCCTTTCCTTTTATGGAAAACCTTTAGGTTGATCCATATAAACTTTCTCCTTAAGATCACCATTCAGAAAATTAGTTTTCACATCCATTTGATGTAGTTCTAAATCAAATTGAGCTACTAATGTTAATATTATTCTCAATGAATCTTTCTTTAAGGCAGGTTAAAAATTATCTTTATATTCAATACCATCTTTTTAAGTATAACCTTTGGAAACAAATGTAGCTTTATACTATTCAATATTGCCATTCGAGTAACATTTGGTCTTAAAGACTCATTTGTATATGACTGGATTAGATCCTTTTGGCAAACCAACAAGATTCTAAACATTATTTTGTACAATTGAATTTAACTCATCCTTTATATCATCAATCTATTAATTAGACTTATCACATTATATGGCTCGTGAAAATGAGATAGGATCATTATTAATGTCATAATCAAATTTTGACTCTTCAAAATAAACCACATAATCATTAAGAATAGTTGATCTCCTTATTCTCACAGATCATTCAAATTAATTGTTTGTAAGTTATTTTCCTCATAAGGTGTTATTTCATCCAAATTCTCTCTAGAAATATTTTCTTCTTCCAATACTTGGTCAACATTTGGTATAGATGTGGATATTGGAACATTTATAGGTAATAGAATATCAACCCTTGTTTTACTAATATGTACAACACAATTTTCAACACTTCTACTAACTTCACCATTTTCAATTAACTTGACATTAATTATTTCAACAATTCTTGGACTATTTTTTGGACAGTAAAACTTATGCTCTTTAGATTTCTCAGGATAACCAACAAAGTGACCATTGATTGTTCAACAATCTATTTTCTTTTCTTGTGGATTATAAACTCATGCTTCCATTAGACAACCTCAAACATGTGGATGTCTCAAACTAGGTTTTCTTATAGCCCATAACTCAAAAAGAGTTTTAGGTACTGCCTTACTAGTAATCATATTAACTATACAATAATTTTTAAGTGTATGCATCCACAAAGTTTTGGGTAATAAATAATTACTCATACTCCTAACCATATTAATTAATATCCTATTACGCCTTTTTGTCATACCATTTTATTGAGGTGTGCCTGACATATATAGTATAATGTGCACATATACCATGTTTCTTGAGAAACTTTACAAATGGACCTAGACATTTTCTTGGTTCATCATGTTTTTCATAAAATTCACCACATCTATTAGATCTTAAAATTTTTACTTTTTTATTATCTAATTGTCTTTTAACCTCCTTTGCAAACATATCAAGGGCATCTATAGTTTGAGATTTTTTATTAAGAAAATTGATATATCTATAACATGAAAAATGATCTACAAAGCTAACAAAATACTTTTCTTTATTAAAAAAGATGGAGTGTCAAAAGGTCCATATATATCACTGTGTATAATTTCAAGGAGTTAAAGTACTTCTTGTGGCTCTTTTCTTACTATGTTTGGTTTGTTTTCTCTTAATGCAATTGAGACATACATCGAGATCAGTAAAATCTAAATTTAGAAGATTTTCATTCTTTACCGTTCTTTCTTATCTTTCTTTGGATATATGACCCAAATATTAATGTCATAAATAAGTTAAATTATTATTCATTATGCTATGCTTAGTTCCAATGGTAATAAACAGAAGATAGGGATTTAGGAAAATTAGCATCAAGTTTCTGCTTATATAAACCATCTTTAAGAATTCCCCAACCAATAATGAAATTATGATTAAATAAACTAAAACAATCATCACCAAACCAAAAATAAGCACATTTTCATTATTTTTAGAAACATAAATTAAGTTTCTAAAAATTAAAGGTACATAGAGAGTTTGTATTAGACCCAAGTGATAAACTTTATCTAATATTAGACGATAAGTTCCTACACCTTCAATTGGGACCTTCTTACTGTTTCCCACAAACAGAAAGTTCTCAGTTGGGTTTATTTTTTAGATTATACGAAATCTCTGTATAACATTAGAAACATGAGTAATAACATTAGAATCAAGCCACTAAGTATTAGAAGAAACTTTAATTATGAACATACAAAAAGGTTAGATGAACTTTTATTTTCAAACCAAACCTTACGTTTCATAAAATCTTTCTAATTGTATACCTCTTTCTTATAGAAATGACACTTATCTATCTTTTGTTTCTTCTTATCAACATTAGCAGTAACCTATGTTGCTTATTAGACATGTTTCTCTTAAAATTCTTAGCCTTTGGCTTGTGAATCTTATTAGCTCCTTGACCTACAAAGTTAACTGGATGAACTCCTTAATTCTTTAGCCGTGTTTCTTCCTGAATAAGTATACTGGACAATTCATCAACATTCCACTTGTCTTTTATAGTTGTAGTTAATTTAAAAAGGTCGATAATTAGGAGGTAGCAAATTTATAATGAATTGCACTAAGAAGGAGTCATCAACTATTATACCCACAGTCTTTATTTTTGTTATAATATTTGTCATCTTTAAGAATGTTATTGTATGCTCCGCGACTATCAACCTTCATGGTTATGAGTTCAGCCATTAGTGTACCAACGAAAGACTTATTTGTTTAAAGAAAGTGTTCTTTCATAAATTTAAGGGATTTTTTAGCACTTTCAATTTGAGGAATATTGTTCTTAATGTTGTTGGCCATTTGCATGAAATTAAGACATAATTTGTTAAACCTTTCTTATGCTCTACAGTTTGTCTTCTCAACCTCATTGCTCGTATTTGTAATGACAGTGGGTTTTTCTTCCAATAATGCTAAATCAAGATACAAAACATTTAAATGAAAATTAACTTTTTAGCACTATTTAAAGAAATTCAAATCATTAAACACAATAATAGAAGAATCATGCAAATGAGGAGAAATAGCTGCACATACATAAATGTTTAATAAATTATCAAATTCAAATAAATAAACATTTCAAATATTATGTTGGTTTCCTTTGGAAAAACTCAATAATATATTATTATAAGTTTAATACCATACAAACTTGATCAGGTAATCAAATAAAATCAGTATCTTTAGATATATAACATATTAGACATGTAAATATTGATTTTCTTCTATTATTTTTTGTAGTCATATAGTATTAATTTATCTTTAGGTAAATTCTAAATTCTATCAACTAATAAGTATCATTTATCCATATAATTCAATAATAGACATTAATATTTTATGAATAAATAACTATTTACACATGAAAAAAAATTTCGTAATTAATTTGGTCACTTTAGTGACTAACAAATTTCTTTTTAAAACGTCGTAAATAAATTTAACATATAATACATACTTTTAAAATTTAATACTAATATGCATAAAACTAACATGAAAGTGTTAATAAAATTAATAGAATATATAGCATCATAATAAAATAAAAATGTCATTAAATTTCGGAAATAAAAAAATTACCTTAAATAAGTATGTAGACTTAAACATTGAATAACAGTTATAGTAAAATTTATTTCAATAATTCGTTATGGTTCAGCAGTTAGGATATTTGGCATTCACAACAATTAGGATATTTGGCATTCACCTAAAAGACTAAGAATTTGATTCTAATGCAAGGACATTTTGCTTCTTTTACTTCTTTAAAAACTATATCTAAATTAGAATCTTAAAGAAAATAGTAACAAGTGTTCTTCCTTATTGTTTAGTGGATGAGGTGTTTCATTTTCACCCAAAAACAACTAGACACTAAAGTTCATGTACAATATAACAAATTTTTAACATACAGAGTAAATAATAGAATTATGGAATGTCTAATGCATAAAATTGTGGTAGTAATAATAAAAAATACTCTTTCTTTATTTCTTTTTTATATATAAATCCTGAATAGTGAATAATCATGGTTCTGTTGCCGCCTGCGACCAAATTTAAAAAGAAATCAACTTCCGTTAATACAAAATAATGTAGTAGTGAGAAGTAAGGATCGTTCCCACAAGAAATTTTTAACGGGAAAGGTTAGCGAGTTTAAAACTAAAACAAATAAGGGGTTTTCAATTCACGAAATTTAGACAAAGATGACAAAAATCGAAAATTAATGAAAGTAATTGGATCTGAAAAATTAATAGAAAAACCTTAGTTTCGGGTTACCAATGTTATTACACTAAAATGGATCCTCGATATAAAATTTAATTCATCAATAAACATTAATTGGGGGATGTTTTCTCTTAAGTGTAAATGATTAGAAACATGTATTCTAAGCATTCTTATTAATCAACAACCTAGATACGATCATAGATTCAATTGAATAATAGCGTTAAGAACTAAGAAACCAATGAACAAGATAACATATCTGCGACATTCATTTAATCAAGATGAATATCTTCTTAGAATTTCCCACTCTAACGTAAAGAAGGTAATCCTAATTGCTACTTGTGTTTAATAAAGCTGAGCGTCATATTTTATTAATCTAGCTATTGAAATGAATTAATCCCTAATTGCATACCTAGAAATCAATCAATTCAATTAGAAAAAGTAATTGAGAAGATATTCAATGTTCATCAATAACATAAACTTTATTGGAACATCTCACACATAATAACGGATAACATGGCTTCCCTCAACCAAGAAAAGAAGTTTAGCTATTCATAATGAAAGTAGAAATCAAAGAAATAATAACATAATGAGTCCCCATCCATGGTCTTTCTTGAAGAATACAAAAATATAGAAGAAAAAATGCTGAAAACGCAAGAACAACCCAAGAGAAAAACTGCAGAAATTGAAATCCTATTCTAAAACAAGGCTGTCTAGAAAACCAAAAGAAGAAAATGCAGAAAAAACCGTAAACTACTCCTAAGGGTCTACAAAAACCAGAAGAAGAATGCTGGAAACGTAAAGTTATTCCTAATGAAAATCTGCAGAAAAACTATCATAAACTAAAGCTACGTGAACAGTAAAAATCCTTCTCTTTTATGCTTTTTTGATCCTTCCTCTCTCTCCTTTTTTGTGATATTCAGCAGATAACGTATCCCCCTATTTCAGGTGGTCTATCCCCTTGATAAGATGGAAATCTGATCTTTAAAGATTGTGAAAATCTCGATTTTGAATCTTGAAAACAGATCTGTAGATTGATTTCATCCTTACACGTGCCCACGCTTAATCACTGAACTGCTGCCAATTTGAAATTTTGGATTTTCTTTATTTCTTTTCTAGTTTTTTTATCCAATTTCATCTCTAAGGTGTTGAAAATCATTTGAAACAATTATGAGACAATTCCATTAATTTTGAATAATAATTTCAACACATTAAAGAGAATTAAATACAAATAAGCGCAAAATGACAACTTAACAAAGTCCCCACACCAAACCTTTGCTCGCACTCGAGCAAACATGTCAAATCACTACACTTTATCAATTCATCCTTCATAAAATTAAGTGCACACAATTCATTAACTTGGGCCAGCAAGACTTAGGTTGCACTTACATCATAATCGCTTTTCACCGATACAAATAAACAAAGTCAAAATAAGACATCTTTGTTCAAAAGTAACTATGAAATCAAAGTGAATCATTTACTCAAATCTCTCTCTAACAGATTGCACTACTATAGGCTTGCAAGTTCATCAGTTATCATTCATTCGGATTACATGAGCTCATAGATCATAAGGACTTTATTAAGGGTTGTAATGGGGCTAGGTTCAAAG
>JANZLC010000003.1:29579719-29595569 GCA_026413385.1 Erythroxylum gracilipes
TGAGTAGTGAAACTATCAATAGTTTTTATTGGCATTTTTGTATATAGTTGAGGTGTATGAATGGAAGTCACCTGATGTTATGCTTACATATGAAAGTAAGAGTATAAGTAAGGATATTGAGATGGTATTCCCTACTATAAGGTATAAACTATGTTTGTGGGCACGTATAAAAGAAATTACTTGAGAAATTTGATACTTGTAAGAGTTATAAGAAGTTGTAGATAAAGTTATAGATATTGAGTAGTGTCAACAAATAAGAGTTTATGACAAAACAAATTGAAATTGATGTGGATTTTGACTTAGGACATAATTTATGTGTTAACTCTCTATTTGATGACTATATGAGATGGACTCCAGTATATGTTAAAAGGTATTTTTAGGTGAGAATCTCAATAATACAAATAAGCAAATGGATGAATGCTTACTTTGATGGTTAAGTGCATGCTTGTAGCATACTAAGACAATTCATTAAGCAATAAAAGGAAGTAATCATGAAAAAGATTAAGTGTGAATTAGAGTTTGATTACTTATATGCAGGGAGTAGTGTATCATTAGTGACATGATTTAACATTAAGACGGAATGTTTTATAAGGCATAAACTAATACTATGTTTCATATTGTATAAAATGAACTAATGAGTGTGATATATTGCAAGGTGAGCAAAAGTTGAATTAAAGGAAATGACAAGTTATGTGAGGTATAAGAGATAGAGAAAGGTAGAATGTGTTCAAACTGTACACAATTACATTAAGTGAGTCAATCCCATTAACTAAGTACTATTACTTATTGTTTGGATTTAAAGGAATTGTGCTGACATCTTTAAATTTTTTATAATGAAGAGTGGTTAGAAATATAAACTACAATTTCATTCCATTTAATTAATAAGTAAAATATATTATATGATTTGGTAATGTATATGTGTAGGTTGTCATAAATGTTTGGAACAAAAAATAAGGACACCTATTAGGAAGAATTAACCAACTTCATCTTCTAACTAATACAATCACAACAAAGAAGAGGCATTTCAACAAACACCTAATATGCATCAAACAATCTTTGCAACATCACAACCAAATTTCAAAACTCAACCTTCTAACACTAACATTTCAACCTTAATTCTTTTTACCCATTCACAAATTACTCAAACATACCAAACAAATCAAATAAACAAACAAAATTACTTAACAGAAAACTTAAACTGTTTACAATATACCTCACGAAAATGCAACGGTCGTGGGAGAAGAGGACAAGTTTTTGACGCCAACCACAACACCGATGACAGACCAGAAAGCGGGGGGGAGAACTCGCCGGAGGAGAGGAGATGACGCGGGAGGGAGGAGAAGAAAATCGAAGCAGACCCGACAGTGAGTGGGGGGGGGGAGCAGTTGCAGGTTTGTTTTAACTAGAACAAAACGACGTCGTTTGGTGTTAAATCAAACGACGTCATTTTGTATAAGTTAATAACGTTCAAACGCAAGGAGACAACGACGTATTGGTTTAAATTTTACCGACAATTTTTCGTCGCTAATATTTCATCGGTACTGTCAATTCTTCATTTCTCTGCCACCAATTCCCGCCTTAGTTGCCGATGGTATTGTTCGATCGCTAAATTAAATTTTTTTGACACATTTTCCGAAGGACAAGTGAATACCGTCGGTAATTTGCAACAGTTTATTTTCTGTAGTTATTTTTCCATCGCCAGCTCGTTATTTTCTTGTAGTGAAGATCACTCAACAGGTAAAAAACAAATTATAGGAGTAGGGACATATATTTAAAGTTGTAAAAAATTCTATTAATTTTTAAAATTATTGAAAATATATTTTAAAAACCTTTGTGGTGTAATTAACTTAAAAAATATTTTAATCTTTAAAAATATAAAAAAAATTATTTGTAGTATTCAATTTTTTATTAAAAAATCTTTTCTCTTATATTTCCGCTAAAAATTTAGTAGTTAAACACATGCGATATAAACACGGTATATAAGTTAATTAAATGTTATTAACATAACAACGCATCTCAGTTCTTAAATTCAATTCGAATTAATTAAACCTGAATTAAACTAATAATTTATTATAGTTATCTTATAATATTAGTTTGAGTTGATTTTTATTGGCTTGGGTGAATTTAAAATTTTTATTATATTGTCATGTTAATAAGCAATAATGATTGAGTGGTTTATATGTGTTGTTCATATTACCTGTTTTTTGTTATTATTTAACCAAAGTTTAAGATAAGAATTCTTCTGAAAATTTAAATTCATAAGAATTTTTTCATAATTTTAAAAAATTACTAAATTTTTTAAAAATATATTTTTTAAAGAGATTTTAAGTGAATTTTTAATTTTAGTAATTTACATTTTAAAACTTCAATATATTTTTACTGATTTTGCTTAATGTTGTCTTAGAGGCTTCGTGAAGAAGATTTATACACTTGCTTCTATATTAGTAATTTCTAATCTAAATTATATACTATTAAGAACATTATATTTTAATTTAAAACTTTAACCTTACGTCACTCTTATGACAATATGTTCTAAGCTTTGTCATGTTATAGTAGGAAGTGCATGTTTGCTAGGACTCTTCTCGGTCATCAGAACTCAACTATAGTTGATAGATACCTTTTTTTTAAATCTATTTATGGGTAATTGTTTATAAAGACAGTCTTGTTTATTGGTAGGTTCGGCGATTAGAGCCGAATCAAAGTTAATAGATCAGGCTTGTTTCATTGGGGTGCTCAGGCTCGGGTTGCCTAAACTTGACACGGTTTAAGGCTCAATAATTATAAGAACAATATTGTCATTTTTATTTTTAATTTAAAAAATTATAAAATCATGCAAAGAGGAGCCAAATCAAGCCTCAAACTAGCCCGATTAAGCTCAGACTCAAGCTCGACTGCCTGGCTCGTTCAAGGGTTAGAGTCAAGGTTGAGATCAAATAGAAGATATCAACCTTACTCATTATCACCCTTATTTACAGCAGTAAAAAAGGAACATCATCTAAGCGCAGGGTATAGGTTTCTTTTCTTACATGGACAAGTCACCCTTATTTACAGCAGTAAAAAAGGAACATCATCTAAGCGTAGGGTATAGGTTTCTTTTCTTACATGGACAATTCAGTCATTGACACAAATTCAAAGTTAATCAATCATTAGTTTCATGCTAATTCAGCTGAAGTAATGTCAAATAAACTATTCTGTTTTTGACTCGATACAAACTTTGTTCTCGGTAAGTGCCACTTCCATTAAACTTTCTAGTCTTGTTACACTTTTCCTGAAAGCTTAAAAGCCATGGACAAGCTGAGGTCATCATCTGTGACCAAATAAATATCAAACGACTGAGATGGAGTCTCATGTTCATAATCAGGCGTGAGGAAGAAGAAAGAATCCAAGACTAAAATAAATGAAGATCAGATCTTGTGATCTTGGAGTACAAAGTAAGTGCTTGTTCTTGGAGGTTTATACGTATAGCATGCTTGCCGTGTGTCCAAAACCCACCCTTTTTTGTCCAGTTTCTCTTATCCATGCAGAAAGTGCGACGTCAGAATTCACTTTTGGTAAAGAAAAGCTTCATAAATCACTTTAACTCTTTTATCAAAGGGAAACAACCAGTTCTTTTTTATCTTTTGAGGATGACTTGACTGCAGAGTAGGTTAGATAAGACCGAGGAGTGTTTTTAATTTTAACTCCTGTCCTGAACTAAAAGAATTAATTAAAATAGGGAAAAAGATATAGGCTTTTTCTATAATTTAAAAAATTAATTTTTAAAATTCTCTAAAAGGCTTATTTTAATTTTTAGTCTTTTTTAAATATCTTCTCTAAGACTTTATGGTCAAAAAAAAAGTAGTATAAATATTAGATGTGAACTAATTAAATGTCATTTATAAGTTAATTTAACTCAATTCTTAAACTTAATCTGAACTAATTAAATTTAACTTAAATTAATAATTTAAGATAATTATAATAAATTAGTTTAGTTTGAGTTTAAAAACTAGACTCAATCGTCATGTAACTAATATTTTAATTAATTTACATTTGATGTTCATATTTTATATGTTTCGTTGTTATTTTTAGCTGATAATTAACAGAATGAGTTTTTCTCAAAAAGATTAAAACTAAAATCAAAATTTTTCTAAAATTTGTTAAATTATAAGGGAGTTCCATAACTATTATCTATCAAAATATTTTTTAAGTGATAGAAATTAAATTTAAATTACATATAGACTTCCACAATCACTATAATCAAGCGAGTTTATTGTTGCATTTTAAAAATAAAATTTTTGTATTATTATTATATATACTCGAGAATTTATTCACAAATAGAATGATAGGTGGGTATGGTTGGGTCATCCTTACAAAGTTTCTTAAAGTGACTAAACTCCTCAAAATCAAAAGTGAAGACAATATGATTCCTTGATTGCCAAAAGTAGAGTAGGCCATTTTACCTGCTCTTCAGAGACTTGCATCACATACATGAAAAGATTAATATTGGCAACATCAAGGTGTGTCTATCTTGACTTAACCACGCTTTAAGGAAAGTTTTTGCAATGATGGAAAGTGAGGGAATATAATCAATTGCAAATTTTTGCACGTAGTAAGTAGTCAATAAGCCATTAGCCTGATACCAAATACCAATACCATCCTTTCCTTCCTAAGGACATAATTGAGTTACCAGAAACAAGCAAAAATAGTGTTCTAGTAATTGGTCTTATACTTAGCAATAACTTCCTTTTTTCCCCTCCTGATGATGATCACCACCCGTTTGTGTAAATTGGTGTAAGAGCTTAATGATTGTACTCTGTGATCACCACACATGTTGCCAATTTTGCAATTATTGTCTTGAAGTTGAGTAGGAGGCAATTAGTATGATTGCTTCTCGTGTCATGGACTCTTTATGAAGCCCTTGCATTGCATGGATGAAATATCTCTTCTCACTTTCGATATTAATGAATTTTATAGCACTTGATAATGCCCATTTTCCATCTTACCAATTTTCTTTATGACCAACATTAAATGTTATTATTTTATTCATCTAATTAAGTTCTTTATAAATGTCAAAAGACTGAATTGAACCCTAACCTTGAATTAAAAAAAAAGTTTAAATTCAAACTGAAATTATATATTTTTGAGTTTTTGATCAATATAGTTAGATCCAATTTTTAACAAATTTTACTATAATTCAACTTGACTAACTCAATTTTCATTGATTTTTATCTGAATTTAAATTAAAATGTCAATTTAATTATTAGAACGTCTGTCTATATATAATATTATTTGTAAAAGTTTTTGATCAGCAAATTAATCACTTTTTACCAATGTTTTAAAATTTTATATTGAAAATTAGATCAATAAAATAAAAGACTTAAGGATTAAAGATTTAATCGATATTAAATCGTCGATATATAATAAATAAGAAATAAAATTTTAAAAATTATTTAAAAATTATTAAAATATCAATTTCTATTAATATATAATTAATGAATAATAATTAATTTAAAAATTAACTAAAATTCTCTTTTAATAATTCTTGTGTTTTTATATATTAAGATTATTAAGGTGATTATGTTTTCAGGTAAGAATAAAAAGACAAAAGCAAAGGCAAGAGAACATTTTGATAAAAGAACAGAGATTATCTTTGTCATGAAAAAAGTTAAAATCTAATAAAATAAAGTAAATATTAAATAAAATTAATTTACTAATTCTAATTTTGAAACAGTTAGTTTACAAAAATTATTTAATTAATCAATTTTAAGAACAAAAATTATTAAAATAAATTAAATTAAAAAGTTGCTGTTTCAAACTTATATTAAGATTTTCGACAATATGACCGTCTACATGTATAAATTATTTTAGTGTCAAGACTCAACCTTCTTGCTGTTTCAAATGCTTTGCCATTGGAACAAACAAATGAAAGTTACTTCCAAACGGTAGCAAACAAAAGAAGATACAAAAACGATGGAGGAAGGTCGCTGTGGACGTATAGGACCCTTTAACATTAGCGATTGAATTCGTCAGCTTTTAGAACAAAGAGACAATATGTGCCTGATAACAAAATAGCGTCCAAAAGGACCAGGACGGATATTTTGGGAAATTCAAGACAGGGAAAAAAGGAAAGACTATTCACAATCACCTCAACTTTGGATGCCAGGTCTGCTTAATTACTTTGCACGCAAAACTATGGCGTTTTGTGGGGGGCCATTATTGGGTTCTTTCAACCTTGATAAGTGTATTCACAGCTCAAACCCATATAAACAATATTGGTTACATGATTATGTTCCTTGTTCAAAGTTAAATGATTGTCTCTTGGTGAAGACCAAGAAGATGAACTTGGGAGTGCTATGAACATTGCCCCCTTTGCTAGTTATATATGCTCACAAATCTTCAACTTCGCTATAAGTTACCGAATACTTTGTGTTTTTCTTTTTGATTCGTTGAAAATCAAATTCAGAACTCACATAAAAGAATAACTTAGTACAAATTTAACTAAGATATGAGATATAGAAGTTATTTCTGAACCAATTCAGAACTCACGTCCAGAACAATTACCATGTAAAATATGTATTAGGTCGCATGTTTAATGTTTTATTTCTTCTTATTCAGAAAAAAATAGATTACCTTATCCGCTTCATTCAAACATATTAAGACCAGAATCATTAAGCTACTCTACGATTCGAGTTAGTATTGAAACTCGTGCAACGTAGATAAGTTTTAAAACTTTTTCTTGATTTTTTAAAATCATCTTTAGGCTTCTTTCCGCCATATATTCTGTTGATCTTTCGGTCAAGAAAGGTGATCAACTACCAAGATTTGGACCGAATCTCTTTACATAAAATAACATATCTTTTAGTGTATTATCATCTAATATTAGTTAAAGAAAAATTAAGAAAGAAAAGCATAAGAAGAGACATCATGTTGGAGGGTCATGGGCAGTAATAATTAAGAGAAGTAACTAAGGAAGTGAGCCATAATCATGAAAAGAGAAACCCAAAATATAATTATCATCATATACATCCTCTCATGGTTCAATGATTGATGCAATTGTTCTCTTTAGGAAACAATAATAATAAGAATAAACTGTAGTGATTTCACATTGGTGTAACAGTACTAAAACAAGACCTAAATGTATATATATATATATACTATATAGCAGGAACAAACACATACCAAAAAGAAAATTACCAAAGAGATTCAGGAAGAAGAATGATCAATGAACTGAAAATGAAGGACAACCCATGTTTTATTTTTACCTATTTGAGATGGGATTAGGACCGCTAGGAACTTCATGTTCACCAGCATTAAAGATCCCTTCTTGCCATGGCAATGGAGATCTACGAGGCCTGAACCGTACTCTTCTTTGACTTTGTGGATTAACATGAACTTCTTTATCATTTGAAGGATTGCCCATTTCATGTCTCTTTGTAGCAACCAATCCCATGTTCGCTTCCTGCAAATTGCCTCCAGTTCTTGCTGAGACATGTCTATGCTCATTTTTGGCCATGGATAAGTGAACCATGAAGAAGAAGAAGAAGAAGAACATAATGGTCAAAGAAGAAGTGATACAAGGAGAGATTGCATGACCAGCCATGCAAAACCAGATCATAAAAGAATCATCCAACAACAACTCCAAGTGGTGGACATCTATGTATGTTTGGTAACCTGAGAGTAGAGGAGGTAGAGAGGTAAATATGGGGAAAGAAAAAGTTAAGTATGTTTTAGAGAGGTCGCTTGTTGGGTTTATTATAAGCAATTTAAATGAGAGAAAGAAAGATAGAGACAGGCCTAGCTAAAAGATGAAAAAGGAAAGAAAGCAAAGTGGAGTGCTTTAACAAATGTTTGGCTTTGAGGTGATGGTGATATGTGGAAATGGATGGCTTTATCAATGTCCTGTCGTTGTGGCGGTGAAAATATACAAATGCCATTATAATTATCTGAAACTTAGCATAAATAGTCTTTTTCTGGTTTCTTGATTGATATAAGAGAGGGATGGGGTTGGAGGGTTTTTGTTTAGTTTGGTATAGCTTTATGACAGAGAAGGAGCCTTTGGAAGCAGCCTATAGTCTCCCGGGAGGACGACCGAGACAGGCCCACCAAAAGCTATATAATAAGAGCTACTAGTCAACACTTGAACAGTTCAATATAGAAGCTCTTTGCCAATTAAGCTGAAATGTGCAATTTAAGATTCCTAGAGGTTAATTTGATCTGATGTTTCAACTTAAGATAGGGATGTGTTTGGATTAGCTTTTGCATTTAGCTTATGTTAATATTATTTTTAGATATAATTAATGTGATAATTATTGGACGAATGACTCTCTCTCTTTTATTTTGGCAATAGTTGACTCAAACTCAATTATAATAGACCCAAGCTCAATTATTGTTAGTGGACTCTACACTCAGCCATTTTTTTTGAAACTGGACATCCAGTTGTCACTTAAAATAAATGCAGTAGTAATCATAACAGGTCGCTGGGACTGGACATCCAGACAGACAATCGAGAAATTAATAATTCGGACCAAACCTGCTCTGATATTATATTATAATTTTTAATTTGAGCATAGTGTAAAATCCACTAATAAGAATTGAGCTTGGGTCAATCATTGTCAAAATGACTAGAATTAGTCATTTGGATAGTTGACCCTTACTACTTGTAAATCCTTTAACATTTTCATGTTTGGTCAATATGAGATACTCCAACATCTAATTCAGATATTCAAAATTCTTCATAGTGTTTAAGAAAGAGCTATTGCATTTGATTATACAACAAACTTTAGAAGTACACAAGTAGCATCAATATTTGTTCTTGAAAAGTTATACCTTAATACTTCTGAGCTTTAGAAAGTAAGCACACTTTATTGAAAGAGAGAATGATATTTATTGAAGCTTATATTGAGCAAACCTTACTTTTATCAGTCAAGAACTTGTAGAGACTTGATAAATACTACTAGTGTGAAAGGTTGAAGAACCTTGAAAAATATGTACTTGTGAACTTGGAGAAACTCGTCAAATTATTACTTGAAGATTTATTAGTGAAAAACTCAAGTTAAAAACTTGGGGACTGAACGTATGATTCCTTATAAGCCGAACCGGTATAAATTGATTGTGTCATTCTTTCTCTTTCCTTAATTTTTAAATTTTCACATTTTAGTCGCTACTGCTTTAAGTTTACACGAGGCTCCTTTCATTTAAAAATTTGTCAGGCTCCTTTCCTTTTAAAGTTTGACAAGCTCTTTTCGTTTTAAAATTTTACAAGCTCCTTTTGTCTTGAAATTTTAATAAACCCTTATTATTTATACGAATTAATAGTAACTAGCAAAAACTTTTCAAATCACGTACAATTCACTCCTCTCTTGTGTTTGCTTTATTAGTACTCATCCATCAATTTATTCTTAATTTACTTTACTTTAACCACCAACTCGTTTGCATCTCTTTTTATCATAGAAAACAATGCATTAAACCCTTTAAATAATTCATCTTATTAATTATTAAAAAAATCAATCGGTTTAGTTGTAAAAATTTTGAACCACTTTCTGGTTCGATTTATTTTTATAATTCTTATTGTTCTTATATAAATCAAAATAAATAAATTAATTTTTATTTAATAATTTCTTTTTTTAATTAAACTTCAAATTTTTCAACTAGTAAGGACAATATCTTTCAATTATGTTTTAAATCATTTAATTTTATTCAATCTTTAGCTGATTTTATGACGGTCTAATACTTCTTATCTTACCAGTTTAATTTAAAAAAAAACATTGCATCTTATGCTAGGAGTCTAATGCCATCACTATAAAATTATCACATTAATATTACTAATGAGACCGCAATATTCATTAAATTAATTAGCTCTCATTTGTTAACTCATTTCAAAAAGAAGAATGATCTTTATTACTTTTATAAGTTTTCATTTCCTTCAAAGTTTTTAAAATATAAAAATTTAAAATTAAAAACAAAGGTGACAACTTTGTTAAGCAAGACGAGAATTAAAGATTATGAGTCGGAATGAATCGAGAGTTGTGTTTCCAAAAAGATCATCAAATATTTCTTATTATTTATTATTTGTTAATTTTCTTTTTTAAATTAATCAAATATTCTTTAGAAAGCAATCCAATTTATTTATATCTTCAATTCAAATGCCAAATTTATGACCTTAAATTAAAGTGAACAATTTTAGATTTAAACTTTTAAAATTAATAAATTTAAATTTCTAAAATATTTAAAATAAATTATGTAATAACACATAAATTTTGGTTCTTTTGATCCAGTTTAGTTTGAAACAATTTGATATAGTTTAGTTTGATTATTCAAAATGATATTAAATTAAAATTAATAATACAATTAAGTCCAATACTAATCAAAAGGTTACTCGAATAATTTGATTGTAGATCTTTTTATTATTTTAATTTAATTTGGAATTTATTTTCAAAAGTAATTATATATAAAATAGTCATAAAAATCCGAATTGCATTTCTCGTATTCAAATGTGGAACTTGAAAATTATGATGTTCTTGAGACATCTCGCTATTAGAAACATTTCAACTACAAAAACAAAAAACAAAAAAAAAGGTTCATTACTTAAATGGTATCGAAATCAGAACCAAAATATATTAGTAAGAGTTGACGTAATTGCAATTGGTTCTAATCTCGCCTTCTCGTTGCACTTCAGGATCCACAATATTTCCAAGTTTGGTCATGGACACTCCAAATAGCTGGGGATAGATGTCTTGAGGTGTGTAAGCCAATGCATTAACAAGAGGCTGAGTTCTTGGATCGAAGTACATGAGCTGATCTGTGGACAGAAGTCCCATTCTCTTTTGAAGATTCTTGTAGTATTCATTTCCAAGACTTGTTGGAGATGTTGCATCTAGATCAACGTACTCAGATGCCCATCTGCATTTTCTCGTCAAAAAGTTCAAGTACCTATCCTGAAGTGTAGAGTCTGGTTTGCCTGTTCCTTGGTAGTTGTAGAGCCGATCCTGAACTGACCCACATGTTGATCTGCCAATGGAGTGTGCACCTGACAGAATCACCATATCAACCAAATTCAACCCTTTGGACTGGAAAAGCTCGATCAAGCTAGTAATGTCTTCATGACCATTTGGCACCATTTTGTCTGCTTCCTTATCAATGGAAACTTTCCCATCTTTTCTACCATAAGGCACCATCCAATACGATCCTCCAAGGAAAACTGTGGCGTCCCTAGACGCTGAAGTGAGAATGTCAGCACACGACACGGTTCTTGAACAGTTCTTCTCGAGCTCAGTTTTGATGTCGTCTATCAATTCAAATCCTCTAAGCGTCTTGCT
Source organism: Erythroxylum gracilipes (assembly GCA_026413385.1). Taxonomy (NCBI): domain Eukaryota; kingdom Viridiplantae; phylum Streptophyta; class Magnoliopsida; order Malpighiales; family Erythroxylaceae; genus Erythroxylum; species Erythroxylum gracilipes. Next base: position 29,591,014 of record JANZLC010000003.1, read on the forward strand.
CACATCTGCTAATCTCTCACTACCCTCATGGTTCAATAAGATGGACCCATCACAACCCTAAATGTAGAAGACAACACCAGAAAGAATTACATTAAGACGATGATCGAATCAATGTGAAAACTTGCATGTATGCTATACATATATATATATGCGCGCGCGCGCGCGCGCACACACCTACCTTAATGACACAGTCGTGGAAGTGCAATCTCAGGAGGCTGGCAGCGAGAGTCCTGTCCTTGTCAAGCCATTCTTTCACTTTTCTGCTGATGATGGCTTCAGCATTCGGACAGCTCTGGTAATAGTAATCATACGACAAACCATTTGAATCCGAGGTTACAGGCAACGTCAGAATCTTCAGTTCTGCTGCTTCTCCTTTTCCTGCATAATTTGCAGTGTAGTCTGAAGCTAAACAAAAGTGAAGAACAGAGACAAGAAAGAAGAAGGAAATTAGAAGTTTCATGGTGGCAAAGCTACCAGAGATTAAGCACTGTTGCAAGAACAATGGCGGTCTTAAAATGTGGATTATATATATATATATATATATATATAGTATTAGGTGAGGAACTACGTGACAAGCACCTCATTGGATCAAGCATGACATGCTTGCATGTAAGGTTCGAATGAATTATTAACTCTTAAATTAAAGACTTGTTGACTTTATAGTTCTTACTATAATTAATTAATCGATTCCACAGTCAAGCCTCTGATCATATCGGCTCAATTTCAATGGGGCAATGTCAGTGTAGGCTTCAAACTTGTCCAGTTTTTGAGAAGGTGGCGATTAGTATTGGGTTACAATTGTAGTCAGTGCACAAGATATAAGGCTTAGCCCACAGTATAATCAAACTAATGCTCGACCACTGAAGGAAGCCAGATTGAATTTAGGTAAATGATAATTAGTTTTAACTTATAATATTTGTATTCAAATTTAACTTATAACTTAGACATAAATATTTGTTAATATTTTAAATATTTTAATTAAATTTATTAAACTTCAGATTAACAGATTCCTAATTTTTCTTATTATATCACTTAAAAATATTAATATTAATATTAATATAGTCAATTCCATTATGCATAAAACTTTTAATTTGATAATTTAAGATTTTAAATTCGAAAGTTCTAAATTAAATCCTTTAATTTTAATGCTGGTTTACATGAATCCTTTAATTTCGATTATTCTAAAATAAAGCAAACCATATAAAAATGAAATGCATACGTACTTTATCCTTATTATTACTAAAAACAAACTAGTGGTAGTATAGTATTAAGCAAGTTGTAGAAATGAAATTTTGATCCTCGATGTAATCTCGCTTAATCTAAAATCAACAAATTAGACTCAAATTGATCGAATTTTGGATTATACTTAATCGGTATAAGTACGATTAAATTTCAGGCCACTCAAATTTAATTAAGAACAGTTTCGAATTACAAACCTCGAACGAGCTCATTTAAACTTCGGATCAGGTTGCTTAAGATTATCTACCTCAACTACGAGAGCTAAAGTTTAAACCTTGAAACCACGCATTCCCAAATCATAGAAGGATGACACTTATAAAAGAATTAGTGTATTGACAATTTATATTTGTTAAATAAACTTTTTAAATATGTTTGGTATTTAGTGGTCAACGTCATCATCACACCCAGTCCGAAGTCTCGCAATAAAGCGGGATCTAAGGAAGTTTGTTAGTACGTAGCCTAACCGCTATATAATAAAGAGGCTGTTTCCGATAGACTTACATACAGATGTGACAATAAAAGAGTGATACAGGTTAAAAAGTAAATAAGTAAATCTGGCACGCTAAAACATTATGTAAATAAAATTATAATAAATACATAAATAAATAAAAATTACAATGGTACATCAAAACTCATTCTCTTATAATAATTCAAGTTGATAGGACAAATTATGTAATTAAGATTAACATTTGAAAAAACATATACAAAGTAATGTCTTTTTACACATTTGCATATACGCATGGAAAGATAAGTGTCTTAAATGGCAGAATCAACTGGAAGGGAACCGCCTATGTAATACATATATATAGCATATACACAATCAGGAAGGTTATGAAACCACGGGAATTATTGTAATAAAAAACAGGCAACTAGTGCTTCTGAAGAAATAAAAGCACTTAGTAAGAATACAAGCATTATAAACTAGTAAAGATGAGGATGTGAATTCACAAAACCACATCAACGATCACCGAACTCATTTATGCATTATCCATTATGTAGTCACAATTCAAGAATTCTTCAATGGGTAACAACAAAATCTGGTAAACAAGAAGAATGGAATGGGAGTGTACTAATATACAGAGCAAAACCAGGTGGAAGAAGTATCAAAACAAACAAAATAGGTGATTATTAGATTTTTCTTTGTGCAAGAAAAAAAAAGGTGGAAGAATTAGTATAACTCCTACTATTTCAGATAACAAAGTTGCATTATAAAAAGCAAAAAATAAAATTAAATTGTTTTGCCAACTGTAAATCGAAAGATCACCCCATCCGTAGGATAGCGACCTTAAATAATTAGCTACCACAAGAAGACACTTCTGTACATTGTTGATAATGACTAATCTGGACCCAAGTTTGAAAATTTTCTCATTAGATGATGCAACAACTTGAAATAATTGAAGTCCAATGTCTTAGTTCTAAATGAAAATATAAACACATATATTCAATTTTTATACTTAGAAGATGGCTAAGATACATTATGTATGTTTACTTCCTCTTAATGATATGATTATTTATTACATCTAAATATTGGATATGTCATCAAATCAAGTTGAAGATTGAATGTCTCCAATTTTTAATGTGGTTAAGGAATTTCTTGAGACAAAATAAAGGACAAAATGAAATTGTTTATTTATATATCAAGATTCTAATTAAATGTTAGAAAGAAATGTTTTAAAAACTGAATTGAAAATTAAATCAGTAAGATAAGAAGTTTAAAGTTTAATAAAATCGATATATATTAAAAATTGAAAATTTTAAAATATTATTAAAGAAAGAGACTGTAATTATTTATAGAAGAAGTTGGAATTTAATTATAGAATGAATAATTTTTTATAGTTTAAGAAATCGATTGATTAATTAATTAATTGATTTCTTATCGAAAATTTGGCTATTCAAAACTTTTTCAATTGAACTGAAGAATTAATTCAATTTTTAAACGAAGAGCATCTCAAAAAATGCTTTGATTCAAAATGAGAGAAGAACTTATTAATTACAAACTATTGTGATGTTTCAAAGATTTAAAAATTCAGCTTCTTTGTCACCTTCTCTTTGGACAAGCATCTGGAGTATATTAAAACATCTAAACAAACAACATACGATTTGATTAAATTCTCTTAAGGAATTGGTTTAATATTCATGTAATAATGCACCAGAGATGGCGACATTTGTACTTTGAAGATTAACGATGACCTTATTATGATTTGAAATCTTATGAGTTTAATTAAAATAAGCAACACTCTTAACAAGCCTGGAGATTTGTCATATTGTCAATAATAAAGAAAGCATCAATCAGATGTTTCCAAACCAAATTCACGGGCTGTTATTACTTTTCGTTGATATTAACATGAACTTACATTGTAAAAGCCACAAGATAAGGCATTGCTAATAGCAAGTTATGACAAAAAGCAATAAAAACTATGAAATTAGTAAAAATTGACCAGTGTCACATGCAAAAAAAAAAAACATATTTCACTTATTTTTCATAAATTATTTGAGTTAGAGGTTAAGATATTTAAACTTGTTACACGATTATATCGATTATTATGTATTTTTTGTGTCAATTAACACCAATAATAACAACAATTCAATAAAAATTTTATTGATACATGAAATTTGAAGAAGTTTAATAATAGACAACCTTACTTGTAATTAATAGTTTGGTATGAATTTTTCTTTATATAAAATCTCAATTATCTTCAATGAGATTTATAAAATATAGTTTCATGAAATTGCTATTCTACAATTATTAAACTTGATAATTTCATATATTTATAGCAAGTTGATTATAAAACCATGGAGTATATATATAGTTTCTTACTTAGTTCGTGGCATTACGACAAAGTAGTAGAAAATTGTACACAATCGAGGTAAGGTTGGATTATATTGCATTCTCATTCTTGTTCTTTTGTTCAACAAGTCAATGCTAATTGAATTAACAAACATATCTCTCAATCGAATAAATGTCAAATGGATACCCAATGATAGGATTAATATATGATTAACTTGTAAATTAAGCTCCTTCACAATGGTAAACAGTATTAGTATAACTTATATTAGAAAAGCTTTTTTCAATAGAGCTTTTGTTAGTAGAGCTTTTCTTAAAAGCCAGTTGACTGTTTATATGTCATTTAAAAATGAGCTTTTTTGAAAGAGCTTCATATAATAGACTGTTTGGCAACATAAAAATAAAAATACTTTTAATTTTAATTATATTTTATTTTGTAATAAAAATTATTTATTCATATAAATATTATTTAAAGTATATTAAACAATATGCAAAGCACAATATATTAATTATTATATAATTTTAAACCATA
>JANZLC010000003.1:29615202-29627439 GCA_026413385.1 Erythroxylum gracilipes
ATAAAATATTTTGTTATATATATATTTATTTATATTTCATATGGTTTAAAATTATATAATAATTAATATATTGTGTTTTACATATTGTTTAATATATTTTAAATAATATTTATACGCATAAATAATTTTTATTACAAAATAAAATATAATTAAAATTAAAAATACTTTTTATTTTTATGTTGCCAAATAGTCTATTGTATGAAACTCTTTCAAAAAAAATTTTTTCCAATGACAGTCAAACAGTCAACTAGCTTTTTAAAAAAGTTTATCTTAGAAAAAATCTACAGAAAAAAAGCTCAACTGACAAAAACTTTACTAGTATAAGCTCAACCAAACACAAGCTTAACCTGACAACAGCTTCTGCCTAGACTCAAAGCATTTATGTTTGATCTTGAACTTAATTGGACTCAAGTAGTTTGAAGCTTTACTTTATCTAATTTGGCCATAAAATTTTTTATTTATAGGCTCGGTCAAACACCTATTAACTTTAGGTTGGACCCATACCTATTTGTCGTAATGTCTTTCCTATAAGTTTCAGACAGACTAGGTCAAATCGAGTCTGATCTAGACTTATTTGTAGGGATGTTACTTTTAGTCGATCTGATTTTCGTTCTAGTTGATTGGGCTATAGGTTAAAAGTTGTCGGCCCGATCAAGACACGGATTGAGGTCGGGATGAGTACGGGTCGGTATGTGACTTGACTATTACTTTAAAACGACTTGATTTTGGTTCAAGTTGATTGGGGCATAGGTTAAAAGTGGTCGACCCCATCAAGTCACGGATTGAGGTCAGGCCGAGCACGGGTCAGTCTGTGACTTGACTATTACTTTAAAACGACGTCATTTTTGACATTTTTTTTAATGTAAGATATTGTTGGCCCTCGAATTCTTTTCTTATTGAATAAGTATGATTTCAATTTATTTTTGAGGTTTTGATTGATTAATTATTTTTTGTTTAGAGTTTAATTAGCATGTGAATGATTGAAAGATTTATTGTTTAGATTGATGGAATTGGAAGTATTAAATGGAGAAATTAATATTAAGTTAGAATATAGTATGGTGTAAGTTAAATTGAAGAAGTAAGAATGTATAAGGGCAAATGGGAAGATCACTTAAGGTTAAAAGGTATAAGGCTTACATGGAAGGGCATAATGAACATTTGATGATCATTAGGAGTGTAAATTAGAAGAAGAAAAATGAAATGAAGAAGGAAAGAAGAGAGTGTCGTGGAAGAGAGGAAAAAGAAGAGAAAAGGAGGAAAGCTAAGGTTTGGAGGTTTTGAAGAATTTGAAGCATCAACAAATAAGTTTGAGTTTATTCCATCTTGTTTTGGTTAGATAAAACCCAAATATAGCTTAACATGTGTGGAAAGGGTTAGTGAATGCTATAGGCAAGTGTTCTCTTTTAGGGTTAATGATCAAAGATAGATTTTGATGTTTTGCTAATGATATTGGGTTAAGATGAGCTTGGAAATGAAGTAGAAGAGGCGTTTTAATGTTAAGATAGGTTATATTTGAAAGATAGGAAGTGTATAGGTGATGAATGTTAGAAAAAGGTCTTCGGCATGAGTTTCTGGGAACGTTCGCCACTGCGAACTCCTGCCCTCGCCGCAGCGAGCTTCTGATTCTGCCGCGGCGAGGCCCAGTTTTCCTACATAAATATGTTTCGGTTTTTTGGGAATAACTTTTACTGTAGATGTCCAAATTTAGTGATTTTTGATTTGGTATAAACTAGAGACCTAAGGCTACAAATTGTATGAGGAATCAAGTCTAAATTAAGTCTTTAAGAATCTCAAATTTTGGATGAAAGTTGAGTATAGAATTTTTGTTTCAGCACAAGTTATAGTCCAAATTGTTAAAGTATGACTTTCCGATTTCTACACCAAATTGAATGAAATTTTGGTTATTGTTGAAGGAAATCAAGTGAGGCAAGAGGGGCAAGAGGAACAAGAGGAAATACATCCCTAAGCAAGTTCATAAGCAAGGAACTCAAGGTGGGTACACTTTTATAATAGAGTAAATAAGCCACTCATTGTTTTCATCAAATCAAGGAAAATTTAATGATTTAAATTGCATCATCAATGTTGCCTTTATTGCTTTTTGAATGAATTATGAAATTGTTATATGTTTGCTACATGAATTGTGTTGATGATTGATGAAAAGACTTTGAAAAGCATTTCTCTTTAAAAAGAAGACATGTTTATGAAATGATGTTTGCAGAAATGAATTTTTGCAAGGATATCAAGTTTATGAAAAACAAGTTTTCAACAAAATGTGCCATTTTGGGCAACAAGTTTACAAGACTTTGAACTGTATGTGTTATGTGAGTTTGTGGTAATCCCTCAAGAATTGTCACGTGCACATTGACCCAAGTATAGGCTTCTCCCACCTGCCCGCTAGTGGGATGGAGCTCCCTCAAAGACTCTCTCAAGAATTTACAGCTACACTGGACCATTACATGGGAATGTGTAGTGCGTCATGAATATGGACTTACCCAAACCATTATGATGTGTTTATGTGCTTATGATCTGTTGACAAGTTTGATGCATACATGATTTTTTTAATTGCTCATGAATTGTTTGAAAATCAAGCATTTTGAGATGATGATATTTACATGTGAAATGACTATGGTTTCAAAATTGTACAATGGCAATGAGCTTTTGAGAATATTTTTTTCTTGTTCCTTTATTATAAATCTGTTACCCACGAGCTTTAAGCTCACCCTCTCCAATTACCATCCCATCTTTAGGTGAGGAGCAAGAGCTCGAGTAGACTAGAGTTACGGCATCACTCCAAAGTTGCATACTTTTGTATTTTGAAGTTAGATTTTTAGGAATTCAATGCTTTAGCTGCATTTCAAGCTTTACTGATTCAAGTGTATTTTGTATTTTTGGCTTATGAAGCGAATGATATATTTGTGGCTTGAAATGCCATTAAAGCTTTGTAAAACTCTTCTTTTGGTTATCAATGAGATATGGTTGATATTATTTTAGCTTCAAACTTTTGCATTGAATTGTTTTACCATGAGAATAAGATTTTGGAAGGTTGGTTTATGTTCAAGATTATTTTGTGATGAAAATGGCTGAAAGTTTTAGGTTTTGGGTTCTACTCAAGAGGCTTTCGCCGCGACGAAGCTAAAATCGCGAGTTCGTCACGGCAAAAGATAATTCGCTCGCCGTGGCGTGAAATTCGTGGAAGGTTTCGTCGCGGCGAAACAACCTATATCGCAGCGACGCCCCCTTGTGCTTTCGAAGGATTTTTCTTACCAAAGTTTACTTCTAAGTATTCCCTCCACGCTCAAGTTTCATGCTTCCGTGTCTGATGTTGGGCTCCGAAAACGGGGTCCAAAATTAAAAATTAAACAAGATTAAAGAATTTAAAATATGATTGAAAAACATTAACAAGATTAAAGAATTTAAAATATAATTGAAAATATTGTATTTATCCATTTAAAATTTTAAGTTTAATTGAAAAAAGATTGTTAAATGAAAATTAATATTGATTTATTTTTATTTATAAGAACTTATTAATCTATAAAAATTGATCGATTAATTATAAATGTTAGAATATATTTTATATGTTCCTTGCTTAGTTTTGACAGTTTAAATTGGACATATAAGAAAATTGAAATTATTATATGGATTCATGAAGATGTGTGTTAATTGGATGTTGAGTTTTGGAATTGGGATATTGCAATTGCTTTGACTTGGTTAGTTGGTGTCACATACGTATGTAAGCAGATGGCGTGAATTTCCACAGTTGGTGTTTTAAAAGATCTCTACAGTTGGTATTTTAAAAGATCTCTACATTTGGTGTTTTAATAGAACTCTATTAAAACACATCATAGCAAGAAACCCTTTGTGTGTTTGGGCGTTACTGCCAGGGACGTAGCTAGCTGGGGTCCAGTGGTGCACTGGCCCCCCAAAATTTATACAAATTAAATATTTTAATTTTTAATTTGTATATATATATATATATATATATATATACAAGGACATAGTTATTTAGAGCTTATTGGTACACTGGGGCCCCTAAGATTTAAAAAATTACATATTTGGGCCCTCCTATCTTAAATTCCTAGCTTCGTCACTGGTTACTGCAGTGGTGGGTGTATTGTTCAAGTAACATTGGTCATGTATGGAAAGTAGAAAAAGAAGTTGGCTGCGCATCTTGGTTTTTGTATGAGTTGAATATTGTGTCTCACCTTGAGCATATAGAAAAAGGAGCCTGCGTGGATTATGTGGTTGAGGTGAAGATCACGTGGGTCTTGAAGATAAGTTGGCAAGCTACGCATATTGTTTTTTTGATGCTGCAAATATTATTCTTTTGATGAGCTGAAACATGTTGATGAGTAGACTGCAGTCAGTGTGTGCGTAAGTTTGATGAAGTTGCTTATGTGGATCTTTGAATATAAACATTGTTGTTGTGTTTGTCAAGGAATATAGCGACTGATTTTTGTGAAGAAATTTTTCTATTGGATTATTTTGAGAAGATAAATCTACAGGGAAGTCTTCGTTTGTCTCAAGTATTTTGTTATTTAATTTTCAGTTGTTTAAATACTTGAGCCATTTATATTTATTATTTTCTTGAGTGTTGAGTTGTTCGTTTAATCGTTTGAGTGATTTAGTTACTGTCCTTGTTACAAAAGAGTGTTGAGAAAAATCCTCTATTGAGGTTAGTACGAGACGTTCGTACTATGAGGTGTGAAATTTTTTCACGGGAAGTGAGGTTAAGAGATAGTGTTAAGGGTTGAGTGGTGTCGGCTCAGTAAAACCTTGGGTAAATCTATTGTACTTCAATGAAAGTTTTTAAGCTAGGTGAGGGCCCCGCAGACGTAAGCAAGGTGTACCGAACTGCGTTACCAAATTTTTGATATTTTTATCATTTTGATTTTGCTTGTTTTTATTTTATTGGTATCAAAAAAGTTTGTGGAAAGTTTATGAAACAATTAACCCCTTTTTCAAATAAACTAATTGATTTTTAATAACAAGAGTTATTAAAATAAACTGAATCGAAATGTTAAAAACCGAACTAAAAAATTGAAAGATTCATGATTTTTATAATTGAAACCGTCGAACCGATAAATTTTTTTAATTATTTTCTAAAACTAACTCAATTCCTTGCATAAATTCTTTTACGGTGCATGACCTTCTTCAGGTTCTTTTGAGCCAGACTCTTAATCCGAACCCACATAATATCCAATTAATCTAAAACTGACCCATTTCTTGCATAAATACTTTTATGGCAGAACTCAGCCTTTAGATTTTTGGACCCCATATAATACTAAATCAATCCGAAGCTGTCATATAATAGATGATATCACATTTTTATAACGTAGTATTTTTAGAATTATTCTCACCTAACATTTGGTTTCTAGTTCTATAGAGCAACATCATTTTAGAGTTCATTATCATCTTCGAAACTATTTCCTATTAAAAACCTTAAAATTGCATTTCAAAATTAGTAAAAGAAGTATTATATTATTCTAAAACCAAAAACATCTGAAACTAAAGAGAATATCTACTACTTAAAGTTTGGAGATTGAAACTAGAGCTAAAGAAGATGTTAAAATCTTATACAAGGAGATATTTTTTTTTAAGTCTTATGAACCTTTCTTTCAATTCTTGTGTCTTGTTCTGTTTAAGCACAAACACCTTTATCTATATTACTTTATTTGCTAATTTATTATTTTCTTTCTTATTTGCTTATTTTACTTTTTATTTTATTTTAAATTTTCTTATTCTTATTTTATTCTATCATTTCTTTTTTGATTGGATCCAAACTAAGTTCAATTATTTTTATTTAAAATTTAAAAATAAAAAATGTTGGTTTATTTAAAAATTTCAAGATTTGAGTTGAAGTAGATTGGATGGTTCGAGCCCAACGTAGAGCTTGAAGATAAAAAATAATAGTTTAACTTTGATCCAAACTCTAATGAACTGAGGTAAAAGTAGGTCAGGCCGGTCGGGACTAAAATACAATCTCTATTACTTATAGGGATGAAGGATAAGATTTTTGACGACATGCCCTTGTCCCATGGCAATGACGACAAGCTCTCTCTTCGCTTATCATGGAATTTGTCGTCTTGAAACTTGAAAGGGGCATCTCACGCTTTGAAAGGATAATATTTACAAACAAACAAAAAAGTGAGATAGTAATATAAAAGCGGAATATAGTAAGACAAAAGTCCAAGACAAAGAGGAAAGACAAGGTAGAGAGAGAAAATGGCTTGTAATTGTCATCTACTTTTCAAAGAAAATTCCCGGAAGCTTCACAGTCAACAAAAAATATGCTTTCTTAAGACGACTTCATTGTCTTCGATAATGCATATAAGCTTATGAATGGCCATTTTCTATTATTAGATAGCTTCCACCCCCTTCGTTCAACAATAATGGCTTCTTCTTCTTCTTCTTCTTCTTCTTCTTCTTCTTCTTCTTCTTCTTCTTCTTCTTCTTCTTCTTCGGCCACTCATCCATTGAAGTACGATGTCTTCTTGAACTTCAGGGGTGAAGACACTCGTCGCAATTTCACCAGCCATCTCTATGCTGCTTTGAGCCAAAAGGATATCCAAACCTTCTTTGACGACGAGGAACTCAAAAGAGGAGAAGAAATTTCTCGGTCACTTCCCCAAGCAATCAAAGATTCCACTGTTGCTGTCCTTGTTTTCTCAAAAGACTATGCATCTTCCAGTTGGTGTCTTGATGAGCTTGCAGAGATTATCGAGTGTTACCGAACCCATGGACAGATTGTCATACCTGTCTTTTACGAGGTAGATCCATCCTATTTAAGAAAACAATCTCATGATGTTGCAGCAGCTTTTTTTAAACACCAGCAAAATCCTAAGAATGCACACAAGATTCCAAGGTGGAGGGATGCCTTGATCACTGCTGCCAATCTATCTGGGTTTAATTCTAAGGAGTTCAGGTATGTTTTAGGTTATATGGTCAATCCAACTAAAGGATTCTTTTTCATTCATTTATATTGTTTGTTTCATAATTGGCAGGAATGATCATATGCTTATTAATAAAATCGTTGAAGACATTTTAGAAAAACTAAACCATTTGATGGCATATGATGACTTTGAGCACTTAGTTGGAATGAACTCGCGCATTGAGGAAGTAAAAGAAGTATTTACCATTAACCCATTAGAGGTTCGTATTTTAGGAATTTGGGGTATGGGCGGAGTTGGTAAAACTACTATGGCTGAAGTTGTTGGAAAATCACGTTAATTCCTAATGGGCTACGCTCGGGCTTCAACTCCCAAATGGGCTACACACGACCATGCTTGCCTAATGGGCACACGGGCCTCACCTCAGATCCTGGCTTTTGGACCTTACAACAACTTGGGCTTCACCTCAGCAGGATCACTTTGTTTTATTGTTCTTTTCTCTGTTTTGTCTCTGTACATATGCTTTCCTTGGCTCTGTGCATTGTTGCCTTCGGGTACAGCCGCCTAGCCCCCTTTGTACAGTGTCAGCTTTTGTCTAGGACCGTTAGCCAATAGCAGTAGGAGGACAATTGTATATATTTCGTTCCTTGTTCCTTTCCCAAGTATGAAAGAAATTGTTTTTCTTCATCACTACCGAGTTATTTTTCTTTTCAGAAGTAATATATCATAAGATGTTCCATCAATTCCATGATTGTTGTTTTGTACACAACGTGAGGCAAAAATCAGAAGATGGTGGAATCAAGAAGTTACAGGAAAAACTTGTTTCAAAAGCATTGGGTAAAGAAAATCATGATAAAAGTATGTTTAGTGGAGGACACAGACCATTTCTTAAAAGAATACTTGGTCGCAAGAAGATGTTAATTGTTCTTGACGATGTGAATAATCCTCTACAATTAGAATCTTTAATTGGAAATTCATGTTGGTTCGGTCTAGGAAGCATGATTTTCATTACTAGTAGAGACAAGCAAGTATTTAGGGAAAGGGCTGATTTTATATATGAAGTTAAACCATTGCATTATGATGAAGCCTTCCAACTTTTCTGTAAGAGTGCCTTCAAGCAAAAATATCCAAGAGATGACTATGTATCCTTGTCAAACGTGATTGTGAAATATGCACAAGGCAATCCTTTAGCTTTGAAGGTTTTAGGTTCCACCCTAATTGGGAAAAAGGAAGACGAATGGAGAAGTGCATTGAATCAATTGTCAAAAGTTTCAAATAAGGATATTCAGCATGTGCTACAAATTAGCTATAATGGCTTAAATAGGGTGGAGAAGGATGTTTTTCTTGACATTGCATGCTTCTTCAAGTGTGATAGCACAAATGTTGTGAAGAAAGTGCTTCAAAGTTGTAGTTTTGATGCGGATATTATAATTAGCATTCTCGAAGACAAATGCCTTGTGAATGCTTCTAAAGGCATATTACAAATGCATGATTTGTTAAAAGAGATGGGAAAGGAAATTGTTCGTCAAGAAGCGAGATATCCGAATCAACGTAGTAGATTATGGGATCCTGAAGATATTTATGAAATATTCGTAGGGAATAAGGTAAGATATTTAAAAATTGCTTTCTATTATTAATAATCTTTTATAATTTCTGATTTATTGAAAGAAATTATTTATTATCATAACAATTTGTGTATATATTTCGGGTATCTTTTGTTAGGAGGCTGAAGCTGTGGAAAGCATCATTTTGAACTTATCTAAGATAAGAGAGATGAATTTAAATCCACAAGTATTCATGAAGATGCCCAATCTTAAATTTCTCAATTTCTATGGAGAAAGTAATCTACATCTCTCTCAAGGTCTTGATTATCTTCCTAATACGTTAAGGTACCTTAGGTGGGATAAGTATCCATTAAAATCTTTTCCACCTAATTTCCAACCAAAGAATCTTGTGGTGCTTAAATTATCCTACAGCAACATTAAACAATTATGGAACGGAGCCCAGGTACGAAAATTATGTACTGCTTAACAATTTAATTTACTATAACAAAAATTGAAAGTAATATGAATTAATTAATCTTTTATTATTTTTGTTAATTACAGGAAGATTCAATGATGTCTCCACTTACGTATGGAATGATCAGTACAATTGTTAATAGCTTTTGGAGATTAGCTAAGTTAACGTCCCTGAGTTTAGTAGGTAACAAAAGCATAACGCATCTTCCAAACTGCAGAAGTATACTTTTAGAAGCTCTTGAATTTCTTGAACTTTCGGGTTGTTCAAATTTGAATACATTTCCAGAAATTTCAAGCAACATAAAAAAGCTATACTTAGGTGGGACTGCTATAAAACGGGTATCTTCGTCATCAGTTGAACTCTTAAGCAAATTAGAGCACTTAGGGATGGAATATTGTAGAGAGCTTGAAAGCATTCCAACCAACTTTTTTAACAAGTTGACATCTCTCGAAAATTTGTATCTGATAGGAAGCTCCCGCTTTAAGGCAGTTCCTGAAATCTTGGAGCCCGTGAATAATCTGAGGAATCTTGACTTAAGTGAGACAGCCATAGAGAAGTTGCCATTGTCTATCGGCAATCTCAAAGGGCTCAAGAAATTATGGATTAATAAGTGCCGGATGTTTGCTTTTTCCCCAAAAAGTTTCAATGGTTTAACCTTCGAAAATTGTATTTTGGAAGACCACCAGGGATCGGGTTTGTCGTTGGAAGGCATCTCCTTGTCACAAGATTTAAACCTTTCCAACTGTAATTTAAGGAAATTCTTCGAGGACTTGAGCTTTGAATATCTATCTTCTGTAGAACATCTAGATTTGAGTCAAAATAATTTTGAGAGAATCCGTGTTACCTTCAAACAACTTTCACGATTGACATTTCTTAACATAGACTACTGCAAAAGGCTTCTATCCTTACCAGAACTTCCATCAAGTGTCTTAGAATTATCTGCCTATGGTTGTAGATCCTTAGAACAAATATGGACCCTTAAACAACTACACATTGACTCACAAGAACGTCTCTATAGGTTCCGTTTATATAATTGCTTCATGTTGGATGAAGATGAATGTCAGGCAGTAGTAAATGCACTCTTGAGGAATTATATAAGAACTCAAATGCAGAAATCTTTGGTACGTGGCTTTTTATCTTTTCCTTTATCTTTATCTGATTTTGTATAATCATTAATTTAAATAAAAATTTCTACTGTTCAGGCAAATTTTGTCATGGTCTATCCAGGAAGTATAATACCAGAGTGGGTCAAGTATCAAAGCATGAGTGATTCCATTCGAATCCACCTTTCTTCTCATTGGTTCAATCATCTTTTTTTGGGATTTGCTTTCTATCTGTGCCATGAAAATGTGGAGTATGATGGCGGCAGAGTTTGTTTTCTTAGATATGATTGCTATTTTGGAGACAGTCACCATTTTTCGTCCTCTGATGCAATATATGGTACACTTCACACAGTAGATAAAGAACATATGTTAGTCTTCATCAATAAAGAGCTTTGTGCATGGGTTCGTGGACAGGGTAACTTTAAAGAGGATGTAGCCTTTTTTAAGTTCAGCTTGTCTAACTATATAATCAATAAGTGTGGGATCATTCCACTGTACACCCAAGAAGATGAGGATAAATTCTATCACACATTCAACTTTCCTACTCCAGTGTCCATGGTGAAGATAGAAGAAGTTGAATGAAATGAAAAGGTCACTGCTTCAAAGTTCAATGCTCCCACGAAGTGGAACAGAGGAGACTTCGTAGATGGCATCACTTACATGTATGTATTTTCTTTCTAACATTCTTTTCATTTTATGTCATTCTCGTACCTTTGAATCATTTGTTTATGTTTCTGGCAACCATGTAAAAATGTTTATTCAACCAGTCTTTTAACTTTCTAGTTTTCACATTTACATCTATTTTCTTTAAAATGATCAAAAACACAACCAAAAGGCTGTCTTAAATAAGCATATCAGCTTTAAACAACCATAATTTTTGATTCAGATAACGAGTCCTGATACATATTATTTAATAATAGGCGCTCTTTCTAAACCTGATGACATGTGAAACTGTAATTTAATCTGATCTTTTCAAGTAGAAGTTTTTGTTTTCCTGTATCATGGTATGTTCTTATGATTGAGTATAACAATAATTGCTTTGTCTTACATATTAATGATGTAAGATCTTCGAGATGGACGGTGCACGTGAAGACAAAGTAAAAGAGATTGCTTCAGAGATGCCAAATTTTTTCGTAGTATCATCTCCAACTTTGATCTCTAAAATAGTAAAATGCTGATCCAGATTAGTTTTTGTTACCATTTCTAAATGCAGTGGCCGAGAGAAATACTAATCTTTGTTGCGCTTACTTTTGTTCTATGCTTATATTTATTTAATAGTAATTTTCTTGGTCCTGATTTAATTTAATATTATTTATATGTTAGTTTATAATTATTAAATCTTTTAATTATATTTAAAATTTACTAATAATTACAAATTACATTTTCATTAACATCTTTAGCAAAATCTCATGTGACGTCAAGGTAGACATACACATTCACATTCTTTTAATTGTATTTTCAGTTGGGACTCTTTCTGATATCACATAGTCCTTTTGTTATATAGTGACTAGCAAAATTTAAGAATTGAATTAAATTTTTTAATAGTTTAATAATTGAAATAAGAACATTTAACTTAAAGACTAAAAATCCGAATCATGTAATTAAAATCCTTCGTTATATATAAACATTGTTAACTTGTGATTATCCTGAAAATTCAAAATTTGAAACTTATATAAATATATATGAGATAAAACTTTGTTTATTTATTATTTCTAACAACTAATTTTTCTACTATGCTCATTATATGTAAGCATTATGTAGTAATTTATAATTATCATAATTAATACTATTTAAATTGACTCTTCACACAATTAAATATTATATAATAATTAAAATAATATTATTATGAACTTATTATATGTTATATTATAATATTTGATAGTGCGAACATTATGAGCACATTATTATTCCCTAAAGAATATGAATTTAATATGATAGTTTGATCAAACTTTAAAAATTAAAGTATTATATCGTTAAATGTCGAGTTTATTATTTATTATAATTAAACATAGTCCTTATTAATTTTATTTCAGGTCAATTTAACCTAATACATAATAATGCTAAAAGATGAATATGAAAAACAAATAATAATGACTCACAATCACTACAAGAAATTAGCTTTTTACCGACCGAATTTTCCGTCGGTAAAATATTGTTTTCGGTCGGTAAAAAACAATACCGACGGTATTTGGTGCCCGAGACATTCGGTCGGTAATTGTCCCGAAGGT
>JANZLC010000003.1:29631141-29648047 GCA_026413385.1 Erythroxylum gracilipes
GTATAATATATCAATATGGACTATTTTGTAATTTTTAAAAAGTTTAGGGACTATTTTATAAATTTAAAAAATATCCCGAAACGGTACCTGGTATCAACCGGTATCGGTACAGTTCCGTTCCAGAGCCCAATCCGGTACTAAACCCGGTACGGTATTCGTAACATTGATATATATCCATTAATTATCATTCTTAAACCATTCAAAAATAGTCAAAGTTAAGTAAATGGACATTAAATACATACGTATAATGTAGTTGATACGATAAATTTGTAAATTTATACCAAAAAATAAGATTATAAAAATTATTATTGAGTAACTATCATAATGGAAATTCATAAAATTAGACAAAAATTTAAAAATCATAAGTTAAAATATGTCGTACTAATTTCAAAAGGTTACATAAAGTAATAATAATCAGAAGTAAAAATTTCAATGATACTCAGGATCTAGAAAGTTCTGGTAATAATAATCAGAAGTAAAAATTTCAATGATACTCAGGATCTAGAAAGTTCTGGTATATAATTTTACTCGTAACTAATAGAGAGACTATTTCTGAATATGTACATCAAAAATAAACATGAAAAGATAAAAAAGAAATTTAATTTCATATTAAATTGCCAATAATACTAATATTATTATTATATATATTGATGGTTAACACTATTAAACCAGTGAAAATTAAAAAAAAAAGTCAATGTTAATTAAATAGACATTAAATGCATGTTTATAATTTGTTTTGAAATGAATGAGATACCTGCCTTATGGCATATCACAAAAGCATGAAATCTCTGTGTTCTCTCATTTTATGAGCTTTGCATATGTTGTTATGATCGAATGTAGTTCCAAACTTTCGATTCGTTTCTTGACATAGAGCATCTATACTTTCCAGTTTCTAGTTTCTTATTGTTCTTGTCTAATTTGTTTTCTAGAGCTACCTCTGATGGATACTAAGAAGAAGACATGGTGGATGCTTGGAAGCTAAAGCCAACGACATCTAGTGGCAAATCTAGCAGTGAAGAGCTTTCATTCTGAATTTGAGTGCCTTTGGTGCTTCTGCTACATTACTTTCCCATTCTTTTGTTCATATGAAACCTCGTGTGCCCTCAATTTGTACATATGCAGGATGTTTTTTGATCAATTTTTGAATTCTGTTTTCCTCTACTAGTTGTATATAGCTTGGTAGCTGGGGTTTGGATAGTCCCAAATTTAATAATAAAATCGTTCAAATTTTGATTTACTTATGAGACAAAATAATAATAATTTAATAATTTAATCTTTTAGCCACCAAAAAAATAAAAAATTTTGTCAAAATCTCAAACTAATCTGTCTAACATAAGATTCGATCAATTTAATCTTAACTTATTAACCTGAATTGAATTAGATCTAAATTATTAGCTTTAAAATCAATTTAGGGTGAATTACCAAAAAAAGCCTAAATTTTCACAATTTTTCAATTATAGCCTAAACTTTAAAAAGTAATAATAAAATGTCGTAACATTCAATTTTTTTCAATTATAACCCAGCGTGTAAGAGTGAGAGTCCGTGAGAGAAGACAAAATTAGAGATTTAGGGTGTGAGAGTGATAAATAAGAAGCTTCGGTGTTAGAGTGAATGAGAGTTTGTGAGAGAAGACAAAATTAGGGACAAACAAAGAAGAAGCTCGTGTGTAAGAGTGAGAGTGCGTGAGAGAAGACGAAATTATGGATTTAGGGTGTGAAACTGACGAAGAAGAAGCACCCACGCATGATTAGGCATTTTAGTTTCGTACTTTTTGGGTTATCGAAAGAGAAAAGGTTAGGGATTTTAGTGAGAGAGTTTTGGGGCTATCGACAAAGGAGAAGAGGGTGACATCTGATAATAACTGAAATGACGTCATTTAACTAAGTCCAGCAAATGATGTCGTTTCGCTAATCAGGCGACCTCTTTTTAATGACACTAACGTGTCTAATTAGTGGGGGTTCATAGACACGGGGCAGTGTCACGTCAACCAACATAACGATGAATTTAACGTTGGGCTAGAATTAAAAAAAATTGAAAGTTTTAATATTTTATTATTACATTTTTAAATTTGGACTATAATTGAAAATTTGACAATAGTTTGAGATTGTTTAGTAATTTACCCTAAAATTAATAATATTAGATCAATCAAAACTAATTAAATGGGCATAAAGTACATACGTATAACATAGTTGGTATGCTCAGAGGTATATACTATATAAGTATATTTGCACCACAAAAAATAAGGGTATGTAGTGCTAAGTTATTGTTATTGAGTAATTATCATTATGACAATTCACAAAAATTGGCAAGAAATTAAAAAAAAATTGATATGTTAAAATATGTAATATTAATTTCAAGGGGTTAAATGGAGTAAAATAAGGATTAGTTTAATAAGTTTTTAAACTCATTTATATTATGTATAATACTAATTTTATTGTGGGTTATTGACATGTATAAATGGTAATGCGATCCATTAATTAACACTATTAAAGCAGTCAAAATAAAAAATAGTCAAAGTTAATTAAATGGACATTAAATACATACATATAATATTGCTGATACGATAAAATTGTACATTTATACCAAAATTTGTTATTGAGTAATTATCATTAGGGCAATTCAAAAAAATTGGCAACAAATTTGGAAAAAAAAGTGGTATGTTAAAATATACAATACTAATTTCAAAGGGTTGAATAAAGTAAAATAAGAGTTCGTTTAATTTTTTAATTTCATATTAACTTGTCTATAATACTAATTTTTCTTGTGATTATTTATATATATTGATAATAATGCCAATGATTAAAAAATTCAACCGGTTCAGCTTATTAAATTGTAAAAACCTTAAATCGTCTAATTTTTCGATTCGATTTTTAACTTTTACGGTTCAATTTACGTTAATAACTCTTATTGTTAAAAGCCGATTAATTTATTAATTAATTGATCAATTTTATAAGGTAATAAATTCTTATAAATCAAAATCAATAAAATAATTTGCATTTAACAAACTCTTTTTATTAAACTTCAAGTTTTTCAATAAATAAGGACAATTTCTTTCAATTATATTTCAAATTTCTTAATTTCATTCAATATTTACGATATTCTATGACGGTTTAATACCGATTGAACCATGTAAACTTTAAACTTTCTTTCTTAGCAGTTTAAGTTTCGGCTTGATTTTTAAAATATTGAATAATTCAATCAATTAGTTAGCACAATTAAACCAGTCAAAAAAATATAAAAAAAGTCACAATTAATTAAATAGACATTAAATACATATGTATAACATAGTCGATACAATGAAAATGTATATTAATACCAAAGTATAAGATTATAAAAATTGGTAATGAGTAATTATCATTGTGGCAATTCATAACAATTATCAAGAAATTAAAAAGAAATTTGATATGTTATGATATGTAATATTAGTTTCAAAAGCTAAAACGAAGTAAAATAAGGATGAGTTTAACAAATATTTATTTTCATTTTAATGTATATATATCCATTAATTATCATTCTTAAACCACTCAAAAATAGTTAAAGTTAAGTAAATGGACATTAAATACATACCTATAATGTAGTTGATACGATAAATTTGCAAATTTATAGCCAAAAAATAAGATTATAAAAATTATTATTGAGTAACTATCATTATGGAAATTCATAAAATTAGACAAAAATTTAAAAAAATCATATCTTAAAATATGTCATACTAATTTCAAAAGGTTAAATGAAGTAATAATAATCAGAAGTAAAAATTTCAATGATACTCATGATCTAGAGAGGTCTGGTATAAAATTTTACTCGTAACTAATAAAAAGATTATTTCTCAATATGTACATAAAAAATAAAAATAAAAAAGAAATTTAATTTCATATTAAATTGCCAATAATACTAATTTTATTATATGTTATTATCATATTTATTGATGGTTAACACTATTAAACCAGTCAAAATAAAAAAAAGTCAAAGTTAATTAAATAGACATTAAATACATATTTATAATATGGTTGATACGATCAAATTATACCCAAAAAAAAAAAAGAAGATTATA
This sequence comes from Erythroxylum gracilipes, assembly GCA_026413385.1. Classification (NCBI taxonomy): domain Eukaryota; kingdom Viridiplantae; phylum Streptophyta; class Magnoliopsida; order Malpighiales; family Erythroxylaceae; genus Erythroxylum; species Erythroxylum gracilipes. The sequence goes on from JANZLC010000003.1 coordinate 29,635,193, forward strand.
AAGCAATAGTCAAAAAAGTAACAATTGCAAAGTAGCTCCTCCTAGTTCATGAGCTTGCTTTTGGGACCGTTCCTCTGTTCCCAACGGCTAATTGAACTAACGTCTCCTTCCTTTCTTCCCTCACACTCCATAATCTATCAAAAAGTCTCTGTCTCTGTTTCTCTCCCTCCATTTCTTAGTTACTCTGTTTTTTTCTTTCTTTTTTCTGGTTCGTTCATGCTAAAGTCCTTTTTTTAAGACAAACAACTGTTTTTCAGACCAATTTAGACGAAATCTTTCTATGTCAAAGTTGTCTCTCTCTCGAGGACTCCCATAAAATAGCTAAACCAAAACCATTCATTTTGCACATTACATCCTCTTCCCTATTTTTGGTGGCTCTGTTTTCTGTGACGTGTTTCCCTAACTTTTTAAGGTTTTCCCAGTTCTAAAAAGGAGAAGATCTACTGGTGTAAGAGATTGAGAGGTTTGATTCCCACCACAATCCTCCCCAATCCCATGAAAACAAAAATGGGTTGTTGTTGTTCATGTGCAAGGAGATGATGTCATTGTCACCTCCAGTTTTGATTACCAATGGTTGTTTGTATGTTGTGAAAGAGTAAAACGAAAATGGCGTCTTTCCAAGTTGAGATTGCTTCATCTTCGCCTTTTGGTTGCGTTCTTCAGGATCAGAACAGGCGTAACAGGTGCGGTGGCAGAGAGACCAATGCCGCTTTCCAGAGAAACCTCAAGGAACTGGTCAGAGACCATCTCCACACATGTATCTCTGTTTCATCTAATGAGAATTCTGAGAACCGGATCAATCCAAAGCCTGATCATGGAAACTTGCGATACATGACCAATGGTCAAGCCAGAAATGTCAATGGAATTGGTGATTCACCAGCCATGAGTCGCAAGCAGGCAAGGAATGTTGATCGGTGGGCAGCAAAACAGGCTCGAGAAATGGTCTCAACCATTGAGAAACAAAGCCAAGAGGCAGAGTTATGGGTGGTTGCATCCTCAAATGGACAGTCTTTTGCAAGAGAAAGTTCTCAGTATACATCAGATTCTGCGATCCAATGTGGCAATTCATCAGAAAGTCAGAATCTCGGAGCCTCTTCACTGGTTCAGATATGGGAAGCGAGGCTAAGTCAACTAGATGTCAAGTTAAATCGATCCAACAGTATTAGCAGCACCCTAAACCCTTGTCCTAGCACGAACAGGACAAGCTTTGAATCGAACTTTACAGAAAGTACACTGCCCTCGCCGCCGAGATGCTCTGATGCAGGTGACTCTGCCTCAAACGTTGACTCTTTTGCTGATTGTGACACAATCCCACAGAGCAGACATTCGTCAATGAATTCCAGAATTTCAAGTGCAGGGGAGCGAGAGAAAGTTAGGATTGCTGATATAATCAAGAAACTGACTTCTGATAGTAATGATCAGGGTCAGACAATCAATGCTGGAGATGGGCCAAGAGAGCGCAGGACTTGTGCTGGTTCTGAATCTGCAGAGCAAAGAGGGTTTTCACAGGTTGTAAGTTCACCTAGGATTAGAGGAAGACAAGCTTTCCATGATTTGCTTTTGCACATGGAACAAGACAGGCATAGAGAGCTTAACTCATTAACAGAACGCCAATCTGTTTCGAAATTCCCTCATCGTGGCCGCATTCAGGTGAAGCCAACCTCTGCCTTTTGTCAGGAAATCTCATCTCTGTCACAACTTATTGTTACTGAAAATATTGTATCGCGTATTTGTTTGTTCAGTCTTTACTCCGATTAAGAATCCTACGGCGGCGAGATGATATGGTCCAAAGTCAGCAGCGGCCGCCAATAACCCGAACAGCACCGACATCTGAAGCTAACCAATTGCAACAGAGGTCTAAAATCATGCATCTCAGGTATCAAATACAAATATGAACTATGATTCTGACGCATTGAAACATAGTACAAATTCCATGAACTGTATCACATTATTAGCGAGTTCTTCAATCAATGCCAATAGGTTTTGGTTATACTCCAATGGAATCTCTACTCAAAGTTTGATAATTATGCAGGGAAATATTTAGTGCAGGAATTGAGCAAGCCATGACATCCATGAGTGAGGTAGCTTCTACTTCAAGAAGCAACAACGATGTCAAGAATGTGCATATGAACAATTCTTCGAGCACTCAAAATCAGCCCACTAAAGATGGTGACCATCGTGAGACTTCTGAAGCAAAGCAGAGTGTTCCACAAGTAGAGTTGCCACCAAGGCAAACTCCTAAAGACAATGATCGCCAACACTGTTCCACTACCACCGATCAGAGTGCATCTCAAGTAAAGAACTTGTCCTCACACGTTAACCAAGTTCCTGAAAAGGCTCATCAGCAAGAATATCGTGCTGCACAAGTAAAAAATCGATTGCCTCCAACACAGGACCACTGTGCAGATGGTCATCATCAAGAAAGTTCCACTACTGAGCAGCAAGTTGCAGATTTAGTAGAGAATTCAACTAGCAAAAGCCTTGAAGATGTTCATGTACGAATCAATATAACATGGCAGGAAATCAGGCCCAAAGAGGTTGAAGATCTTGAACCTGGAGAAGCTTCACAGGTAACTGAGTCCTTGAATGAGTGGGATGAAAATGAGACAGAAGAAGACTTCAATTACCAGCAGGATTTTGAAGTGACTAGTTACGACTGGTTTACTGACATAGCTCGGCCGAAAAGTTATTGGGAAGACCGGAGACAAGCATGGTATCAGGAGATGATGCTTACTTGCTGTGACAACGATGAGAGACGGCAGCTCATTGAAAGGTATGATGTTCTCCTACATGCTTACCACTTCAACATCAATCCAAAAATGAATAAAATCTGATGTTGGTTGTATTGTTGATGCAGAAAAACAGTATCAACTTTTCTTGCTGGTGATCTCAGAGATAAGATGGACGAATTGATGATGTTACGTGCACAAAGACAAGCCAGTCTAGAAGAACTTGATGAGGGAAGTGAAGCTGAAGAGTTGTCAAGATTGCCTTACTTCAGGAGGCATTTGAATGTAGCAGGTAGTGAAACAGAAGGAAGAGAACAAGTAGCAGATGATGTAGGAAGAGAAGTAGAAGGAGAAGAAGGTGGATTGTTGCAAGAAGAAGCAAATGGTGAAGGAGGAGGAGAGAGCTCGATGATTCAATATATAGGAGAAAGCCCCATTGATCAGTATATCGAAGCTTCTGCATATTTTGATGAAACCTCAGCAACAATCCAATCTTCATCTCCATTTAGGATGTGGAATCACAACGATCATCATGAAGCTACTGTTGATGATGATGGACAAGTTTCAAGTGCACCTTCTCTTTTAAGTGTACCCTCTCAGGCATTGACTCAGGACAGGCCACATTCTTCATCTGCAAGCCATCCATCGATTGTAAGTACCTAAAGTTCTTGATCAAATCCAGTAAAAGCCACTTGCAGGAGATGATGCTAATAATTTGTGGCGTCACTTCACAGGAAATGGAAATGGTATACGATCTAAGAGGGCATATGGAGCAACTCCGAAGCGAGCTGTTTGAACTCAAGAAATCAGTTCTGAGCTGTGTGGAGATGCAAGTGAAATTGGCAAACTCCATGCAACACATAACACATCCACCTGGTAAGTTTAGAATGAAAAACCTGTTAACCTTCCTTTTCTTCAGTATTCCATCCATTTCCTTATGATCAAGACTCAGCAAAACTAGAAATTACAGTTCAAGTGGAAGGAGGAGACTCGATTGAGAAGGTACCATCCAAGCGAATTTGCTGCATCTGCTATGAAGTGCAGGTCGATTGTTTTCTGTACAGGTACTTTGCTTCTGATCCCACACTTCTTGGTTCAATCTAAAACCTTCAAAACTAATACTCATAGATTGGTTTAATTGTACTTAACAAATGTTCTTCATCAGATGTGGACATATGTGTACCTGTCTCAAGTGTGCTCATGAGTTGCAATGGAGTAGTGGAAAATGTCCGATTTGCAGAGCTCCGATACTGGACGTTGTGAGGGCAGACATGGATACATAAAGAAACTGACAAACCTGTGAACGAGTTCTTGCTCCAGAGGACCGTCCTGTTCAACTCAAAACTGAACTTGGAAGATGACTAATCGCTTTGCTTAATGTTTGTACATTGCCTAATCACACAAATTGTCTCTCTTTACTCACATATGTTTCTGCATATGTATTTTGAGGATGAACAGCATTTAACCATTGTTTTCTATAGAGCCATCACTTGTCCTTTCCGGATTCTGCACCTTTCCTTCCATATTTTGACAATTACAACGTACCAGGTTGACCATTACAACCTACTGGTTTGGTATCTGATCATAAGAAACATGAAGAGAACTAATTTCTTGAGAAAGTTCAAAAAATCACAAGTTTCCTAATCAAAAGATTGCACCAAACCCACATGAACACTAAAAATAGTAATGCATCGGGTCGAGTAAGGCCCTGATGGAACTTGACAGATTTGGCCGAGCCAAATCAAATCTCTTAATTGGTTTAATTAAAGCTCAGTTAAATATAAGCAATTTAAACTAAGCTTAATTAGGCTCAATTAAATTTAAAATATATTCAATTAGATTAGATCAAATATTATTAAGTCAAGTTAAGTCTAAAAGTCTAATCTTTTTAAAAAAAATATTAAAAGTCTAATCTTTATTTGAAGGGTTACTTTCTTTCACTTTCTCTTTTTAATTTGAGTAAGTAAATTAAAAATCAATCCTTTGATTTCCACTTTCTAATTTTTATATTGAAATTGCGAAGGCTGAATAAAGAATTATATAAATAGAGCGATTGAGTCATTACTTCAATCACAAATCTTTAAAAATTTCAGCTTTTGAACTTAATTTTGCTTAATTAATCTTTGAATTCCTTATCTTAAATGTACTTTATTATTAAAAATTTTATTTTATTTAAAACAAAAAATTAATATAATTAAACTTTACAGTGTATTAAATTATAAAAACATAAACCTTGAAGTCTAAAAGTTTTTATAAATAAAAGTTCAAATCTAATTTAAATTATAATCGATTCAAAGTAATTAAATTGGATCGGTTTCAAATTATTTTACTATGAAAGTTTTGTCACGGCAGACATGGCTTCCATTTAGTTGGTTTGGTTTCATTTGTGGGTCAGGAGCCCTAAACTCTGGTTGTAGACCTTGAGCCTTTATTTAGGGGCTGGAGTATTTTCAGTAGATCTTTTATAAGAAAATTTTTTTAAAAAGTCAATTGTTGATTAAAGTTATATTAGTAAAGTTCTTATTAGTAATTTTTTTTTAGATCTTTTTTTAGAAGAACATATTTAAAAAGTAGTTGATTATTTAACTGCCATATAAAAAAGAGTTTTTTTAAGAGTTTCATAAGAACAAAAAGGACTAAAAAATAGGTTTATTAACTAATCTGAAAAATCTACCCTAATAAGCCATTTGAGAGACTTTTTTGAGAAGCTCCAAATTTGAACTTCTTAAAAAATTATATTTTGGCTGTCAAAAAAATCATATATATTAAAGAAATATTTTTTATTTTACAATCAAACATCTATTTTTCTTTAAAAAAAGCTTTTGTAATGAAAAAAATTTTTATTGACCTCTCAAAAGTTCATCCAAATAAGCACTTAAATCTAATTCACATATTTACATGGATTCTAAATAAATATGTGAATAAAATTTAATAAAATATAATAATAACTGGTTAATTGAAGTAAAGAATCTTATCATTTTATTTGTTTAGTAGGTTTTATTTCATTTGTGAGTCAGGAGGCCTAAACTCTGCCTGCACGGGTGGCTCAACTGATCCTTAGAAAGGTTGTCGAGTACAAGAGTCTCTGGTTCAAGTTTCAACAATAATAGTGTGAAAATATGATAACTTCTTATCGGGTATTTACCCCGACTACTTTACTAAGTCAGGATGTTGCTAGGGTGTAGCAACACCTAAAGTGAGTGATTACGCCTTTTGAGTGCAAGGTAGCCTAAACGCTTGTTGTAGCCGATGCTGACCTTGAGCCTCTACTTCAGCTTTTTCGAATAGGCTTTCTATGTATTGTTGGTATCAGTGCAGCGTTAGATTAAAACCTGACTAATTATCAAATCCCATCGTTTCATTTGTGGGTCAGGACTCAGGAGGCCTAAACTCATGTTGTAGCCTGTGCGGACCTTGAGCCTCTACTTCAGCTTTTTGGAATATGCTTTCTATGTATTGTTGGTATCAGTGTAGCGTTTGATTAAAACCTTGCTAATTGTCAAATCCAAGAAAAGCTTAAGTCCATCAATGAAGGATATAGGCAGAAAAGTAAATTAGTCCTGAAATTACTGTATACAAATAAAATAAAAATGTCAAATTCTTATGCAACTTATTCATTCTTTGATGCAAATTCTCTTCTAGCCTAGGGTAAAAGAAGTGGAATTCTTTGTATTTTTCTTTATTTTTTAAAAATAATATTATTATTTTTTATTATTAAAATAATTTTTGTCGCCGATTATAAATTTTAAAAATATTTTATTAACAATATGTTAAGTTATTATAATATAAATTGATTTTTAAAATATAAGTAAAATTCTAAAAATATATATTTTTTACTTTTATTCGTAATAACCCAACACACCTACTTAATTCAACTTGGTTCTCAAATTTTGTCCAGGTCGGGTGATTCTATTACTTGAACTTGCATTTCTAAATTGAGGTTAATTATCTGAGACCAACTTAATTTGTTTTATATATTTATTAATAAATTCGACTTTATTAATTCAAAATAATCGCAAAATGTAATCAGACTAAGGTGGTAACACGTTCAATAAATCAAAACTAATTAATTTATGGTTCTTTTGAATTATTGATTTGTTAAGTGAATTATTTAAAATACATAACTTATATTTGATAATTTAATTAATATACACTCAAAAAAATATGAATTTTAGTATCAAAATAATAGCAATAGCAATAATAATAAATTTGACAAGTACATGTCTAAACTATAAGTGATTGCAAGCCACAAAAACCAAATTCTTGACTTAGCTAAATGACTATATCTAGTATCATTCTCTTTTGGGGAACTTTGTTTTAATGAGGCAGGTAGAGAGACTTGTGAATGGCAAAAAAACCAAGGTCACTACCTTCAATTTATTGTAGATATTAACCAGTAATCGGTAAGAAAATTTATGGAATGTTGTTGAGTTATAAATACCCCCTTTGCCTTTAAGAAATAGATATCCTATGAAGTAATCTGACAAGGAAAGACATGGATGGATCTTCAATGACAGAATAGCTTTGTGACTAAAAAATTAAACCCATTTGACTAGCTCAATTCTAAAAATTTTGAATAATCTTCTGTTTTGGTTCATTTTTTAATTTTTTGTTTAATTTAATTTTGATAATTTTTGTTGTTAAAAATCAATCAGTTTATTAATTGATTTGTGAGTTTTTGTAAAATAATCAATTTGTATAAACTAAAATAAATAAATTAATTTTCATTTAACAATCTTCCTTTTTAATTAAATTTCAAATTCTTTTATAAGCAATGACAGTGTCCTTTAATTATATTTCAAATTCTTTAATTTAATTCAATTTTTAACCAATTTCATGATGATTTAATATCGGTTGAACCCTTTAAACCTTAATCTTTTTATTTTATCGATTTAACTCTCAATCCAGTTTTTAAAACATTGAACTCAATCTATTCTTTTCTTGTTGCAGAAAATTTTATTATTATTATAAAATTTTAAAAACATTTTTCATTTAATAGTGATAATAATCACTGAAGCCCACTAATTATTGCCTAATTAGTTTATTTCTTTACACGTAATGGAAAAAATAACATTTGAAGATAATCCTTACAAGTAACATTTGAAGATAATACTTACACGTACTTGAAGATCATGAGAATGATGGATCATACAAACAAGGTTCAAGGAATACAGAATTTGCCAAAAGCTTGCTTTATATACTTTATCATACACCATGAAACATCTCTTTCATTAAAATTTTCCTTTTTTTCTATTCAATTTCAGTAATTTATTATTTTTCTTTTTTATTCAATTTCCTAAAATTTTTATGATGTGAAGGCTGCTGTGCTGACCCTGAATAATGCCAGCACTGAGGTCCACCTGCTTGGGGACATCCCCAAGACCCTTCTTTTTCAGTGGATCAAAGGAATTTTTTTTTATCACAGCTCATCACGGGTCGAATATATAATTTACGGATTATTATATATTCTTTAAAAATTATTCTGTTAATTCGTAATTATTAACTCAGCCCCAATATTTGTTCGAACTTAGTCTTAAAATCTGATCCAACTCGAACAATAATGGAAGTTTGATGCAGGCAATCAAACATTGAGACTGCTTTCATTACTTGGTCTGTCCCAAATTGTCTGGAGATACCATCTCTTGTCATCATTGGAAACCAAGTAAGAGTCATGAGGTTTGTCCCACCATAGATGATGATGACGTACCTTAGCAACAAAATTTGGCAGTACCATTGGCTCTCGTGACCAGCTGTTTGAAGATTACAGTAGCTTAACAGCCCAAGACAGGTGCAAGACATGGTTTTTTTTTTTCTTTTTTCTTTTTTGGGACGTACAATAATGCAGCATGCTAGGGTTTCTGAGTAAGAAGATGTCAAACAAGTACCTATCAGTACCCAAAAGAACGCAACCTTTATCTTTCTATGTGGAAACTGTTGGAAAGTTGAAGGTGTTCCATGTCATTTTTAGGTACTTCGAAGCTCAACGAATTTGCAGATGAATCATGGAACTGGAAGCACCTTTGTTCTTATCCACGTGGTTTCTCGTTTATTCTGATAACTATAGCGACACGAGCCAGTTATTGAATCAAACTTGTTTGCAAAGTTCAACTTTGGCCAACTTCTGCTGTGAATTTCTGTTTGAACTTATCAGTAAAAAAAAAAAAAGTTTAAATTCACAGAACCAACTCTTCCCAGAAAACAGGAAGGACGATTAAATAATTGATGCTTCACCTTTTCCTTCAGGTCAAGTCGATGATAAAGGAAAAATAAATAAACAGAGTGACAGTTCACTCTGAAAAGATGTTCATTGCGTGTTACAAGTGGATTGTCTCAGAATTGTCATAAGAAATGAGAGCAAATATGTTGGAGAAACACATGTTTTATCCGCTCAGCACATTAAATGCGATGATGCCTTGAGAATATAAATGCCAGCCATCAAAATTTTGCTAGTTCATGATATTTTTTCCAATATAATAATTAATAAATTAACCTGATACGACTTAAGAATTCCGACTTAGTGCCTTATTAGATAGGTTTATACTAGTATAGCTTTGTTAGCAGAACTTTTATTAATAGAGTTTTTTAAAAAAGAGTTTTTCTAAAATATCAGTTAACTGTTCGGTTGTCATTTTAAAAAAAATTTTAAAAAAAAAACTTCATACAGTAGACTTTTTGGCAATATAAAAATAAAAAGCACTTTTAATTTTAACTACATTTTATTTTATAATAAAAATAATTTATGCATATAAATATTATTTAAAGTATATTAAATAATATACAAAGTGCAATATATTAATTATTATATTATTTTAAATCATATGAAACATAAATGAAATATATCTAACCAAATCTTTTATATGGATTATAACATAAGTAAAACTAATATAAAAAATAAATATAAAAATATAAAAACCCAAATAATATTATATAAATCCCAAAATAAATATTCAAGTTGAGTAAATAGTTAAATGCATAATAAATTATGCATTTTATTGTAATAGAGAAGATGGGTTTGCAAGATGAACGTGAAGATGAGTTTGTGGGTATTGTGGGAACTATGTGTAAAATATAAAGGCAAAAGACACATTAATTGATCTAAAAAATCTACTTGAAAAAACCATTTGAGAGGCTTTTTTTAGAAGCTCCAAATTTGAGCTTCTTAAAAGGCTGTATTTTGGCTGCCAAAAAAGTCATATCTATTAAAGAAGTGATTTTTTATTTTATAATCAAACACCCATTTTCTTAAAAAAGGCTTTTATGGTGGAGAAAAATGCTTATTGACCTCCCAAAAGGCCATCCAAACAATTACTTAAAGTTGTACATTGTCCCTAATGTATACAATAAAAGCATATATGAAAAGTGAGAAAGTGGAGTTTTGTACTTCCCTCAGTGATAAGGATTTTTTATTTTGATTTTCATGATTTAGGACTATCCATCTAATACTAGATACTAACATCCTTGTAAAATATAAAGAAAAAGATATAAAAGATAAAAGAAAATAAAAAAAACAAAGAAACAAAATATGGAATATGAAAATAAAAATAAAAATGGCATCATATAACATGAAATAAAGTCCTATGCTGACACAAAAAATGGAAGCCACATGAAATAGAATAAAAAAAAACTATCATAATTTATGGGTTACCTTCTATGTAGCGCTTGTTTAACATTGTTAGCTCGACAAACCTTGTAAGTTTACCATCATCCTGGATCTATAATGAATCACTTGCTTTAACTTGTTTCTCCCCAAGGCAGTTTAGTAGCCAATAAATAAGCCACATGTTGCAAGATAATGGCAAGGACATAATTTATAAAATTAATAAATCTAATTAACTGCATTAATTCCCTTTTTAGTGGCCAAATGTCAACAAAATAAGAAATAGAAAAACTCCATAAATCTTCGGTTAACTCAAATAATTTATCTTCTCGGAAGTGGGAACGATCCGCAATGAAGGTAACTACCAATGATTCATCAGTAGTTCCCTCATTTGGCTCCTCCTTTTATTCTTCTAGATCCACCTTTGTCCATTCTTCTTCTTCTTCTTCCTAGACAAAGAAATTTGGCTTGTCTTCTTCTTCAATTATATTTTGCCACTTCTCAACTTCCGTTTCTTAAACAGAGGCCTCCTCCTCTTCTTTGTCCTCTACTTCTGAAAGCTCATTTCCACTCCTAAGGGTGATTTTCATACCATATTCGTTAGGATCTATTTTAGTAGTACTAGGCAAACACCCTAGCAGTCTGTCAGATAATATTCTCTCCAGTTGACTAACCCGATTCTTGAAGTTATGTACATAAGCCTCTAATCTCTAATGCCTCATGATTGATTCTTGAACATATTTGGCCATCATATCCTCTCGAGTTAGCTTCTTAACTTAAGGTGCATGTTTTCATAAATATTCAGCTAAAGCGTAATCAATCCATCCATAAGCCTAAGATTTGCTCCACTTTAAATTATAAATATTCTCATATGGTGAACTTTGAGGTTGGTCGTGCATGCTTGGTTGCTCCCAAATGTAGATTACTGCTTGACATTTATGATCGTAGTGGTTACTCTGAAAAATGTCACAACACAAGTTGGAATTTGGTTGAGCTTCTGAAAACATTTCACCAAATATTTCTTTCCAATATGGTGATGCTGCTAAAGGCAATGCCTCATCATAGCTCCTATAAGAATACTAACCACTCAATCCATCTATTGTGACTTATGGCTATAGTAATAAATCTTAAATCCTAACAATAACCCACAGACTTAAGGTTAAAGTAGAGAAGTTCAAAAGATAATTAAATGAATAAGCCAAAGATAAAATAAAAAATAGTCAGTTTAATAAAATCTAGGCGTTCCTAATATTACAATCCCCTAAAACAATGTCAAAAACTTCATTGACTTATAGTAGATCAATATTTAAATTTATCTCAAATGTAAGATGTAGCTATAGCTAGTACAAGTAAGTACAGGTTGATCCTACGAAGAGAATAAGTATTAGTAATTACCTTTTTTCTATTATTTAACCTATGAATCAGAACTTGGTTTTTAATTAAAAATTAAACTAAATAAACAAATAAAGTAAGATTAAATAATAATGAAAAAAATGTATAGGAAATTAATTAGAAGAATCAATATCAAATAATGGTGTCTAGGTGATGAATCCCTTTAAGAATCATTAGATATTAACCCTTTATCATACAATTATATTATTCATTATTGGACTGTGGAAATTCATACCTTATGTTAATATCTCTCTCATGACTATTAACAACTAATCCATCAATTGATTAGTTTAACTAGTTCTAGTTAAAATCCCTAAGATTGCATTATTGATTTATGAATTTCGCTTTTAAGTTTGACCTTAATCTAGAGTATGTCACCCTATCTCTATGTTTGCATGCAAATTCTTCCAATTATGGCATATCTATACATATAAGAGGATTTGTCAATCTTAATTATATGAAATCAAATCATGCACTAATATTTTAAATATATTAGACAAAAGAATAAAATGCATAATTGAATTACAATAAATCAATCAGTATAATTGCATTAAATAAAAGATTAAAACAAATTGTTATCATAAACTAGGGTTCATCACTCTTAGACACTAAACACGTTTATTTACTAATCATAGAAAACAAAATCAAAGATAAAAATGCATAAAAACTAATAGAAAATAAAGGAATCATAATTTTAATTCTCCCTTTTTATTCTATTGATCTTCTTACAATTTTGGATTTGATGTTGTTATCTACTGGATCTTTTAATGTATTCTTCGTGTTTTCCTCATCCCTTGAGCAATATTGTCTCCTTTAAATGTTTCTTACGACCTAAAAACTCTTAAAATTTTGGCTCTCTCTAATTGGTCTCTACTCAGGTCCTTTTTGTTGGACCAATGGTGGTTGACAAAATTAATTCCACTAATGTTTTGATAATAACAAGATAGATAGACTTGACTAAGAAATTAATTGCAGGAATTATTGGATTGAAAGAAATCTAGAAGTTTATGGGAAGTATTAAAGAGGAAATGATTTGCAACATGATTAAGGCTTTAAACAAGAAAGATTATGGGAAGTATTAAAGAGGAAATGATTTGTAACATGATTGGGGCATTAAACATGAAGATTATGGAAGAA
>JANZLC010000003.1:29657036-29671296 GCA_026413385.1 Erythroxylum gracilipes
ACGACTCGCCTTCTTCTGTTTTAGTGACACAAAATGGTTGCAAGCAAATTGTATTAAGTGTTTGTGTTTGGTTTTCTAAGATTAAATAAATATATAGTGATTTATTAAATATTTTTTTTACTTTTTATTAATTATAAATCTGTAAAAAAATTATTAAAAAATGCTCTTAACTTTAAAACAAATATTGTCGGAATATTTTTATTTAATATTAAAATTCATTAAAAGTGGAATAACTCTATTTATAAATTCTTAGTTCGAGAATTTTTACAATTTAGATCAAAATTTTTACTAAAATATAAGGTTTAAGAAAGTTTTGTAATATACAATCTTACTTCTAACTAGTAAAATGATTGTATCTAATAGACTGAACAGCTTCTCTATTATATAGAGTTAAGGCTGCGTACTATCAGACCTCTCCAAAATTTGCTTTATTGCGGGACTTCGGACTGGACGTGTGATGATAATCTAATAGACTGAACAAATAATTACATAAAAATATATATTAACCTAAATTAATTTTCATTTTTAACCTAATTAAAGAAAGAGATCCTTTAGTGTAATAATTCAGCACTTGTCTTTATTATGTTAGGAATGTGAATCTAAAGGCTAAAATCCAAAGAAAATTTATAATTCTAAACTTGCTCTTGAATTTGGACCTAATTGCAAAAATTAGAAAAGAATAGGTAAAAATTTTAGAGAAGAAAAAAGTGTAACGCGTTATTACAAATAAGAAATTAATCAACCTAAGTTGAAAAACAGAACCTCTTAAGGACAGCATCACCACCTGCTTCTCCTCCTTCTTCAACATCAGAACACAGTTCTGTTGGTGGTGGTGTGTGTCTCTGGTTCAGTCACAAAATGCGTAAGGAGCGAGATAAAGACAGAGGAGAGAAGAGGATGCTTATGGGTGTTGTAGTGAACTGTGCAACAGAGCTCAAGCTTCTCTTAACGGCTCTTTTAATCCTCTGTAGTGTAGCCACTCTCTTACAGTTCTTGCCTTCTCGTTTCACCATCTCTGCCACGGATCTACGTGTCTGCATCTCCCGAATCAGCACGGCCGCCGCCGCTTCCGACGGTGTCAGCACCGCCGCGGGTGTTGCTGTGCCCACCACCTTTCTAAACTCCTCTGCTACCCCACCTACGGAAACTTCAACACCGACGCAGGAAAAACCAGAGCAAGAAGAGGAACAAGAACGAGTCTTGGACAATGGAGTCTTTAAACGCGTGTTCCATCCTTTTGGTGCTGCTGCGTACAACTTCATCTTGATGAGCGCTTACAGAGGTGGGCTCAACACTTTTGCCATTATGGGTTTGTCTTCAAAGCCTCTACACCTCTACTCTAAACCAACATATCAATGCGAGTGGTTACCGCAGATTTCGTCGCCGAACTCCTCCGCCACACCCATCAACAGCTCCGTCGCGTACAAAATCCTCCCGGACTGGGGCTACGGTCGAGTGTACACGGTTGTTATAGTGAACTGTACTTTCTCACAGCCCATTAACCTTGACAACTCTGGAGGTAAGTTGTTCTTACATGCCTCAACTTCAGGTGGAGGGGACACGAAGTTTAATGTTACTGATAGATTCGAGGTTTTAAGCGAACATCCTGGAACTGTGAATTTTGGTATGTTCAAAGCGAAACCCAAGTATGATTACCTGTATTGTGGTTCTTCGTTGTACGGGAACTTGAGTCCACAGAGAGTGAGGGAGTGGATTGCTTTTCATGTGAGGCTATTTGGGGAACGATCCCATTTTGTGATTCACGATGCTGGTGGTGTACATGAGGAGGTTATGGAGGTTTTGAGGCCATGGATGGAACTTGGATATGTGACATTGCAGGACATAAGAGAGCAGGAGAGGTTTGATGGGTATTATCACAACCAGTTCATGGTGGTTAACGATTGTTTACACAGATACAAGTTTATGGCTAAGTGGATGTTCTTTTTTGACGTGGATGAGTACATTTATGTGCCTCCAAAGAGTACAATTAAGTCTGTGTTAGATTCACTCAGAGATTATAGCCAGTTCACAATTGAGCAGATGCCTATGAGCAGCAAGCTCTGTCTCTCCGCCGATTATGGAAGATATTACAGGTACAATACAGCTCTAGTTAAATCACTGATTGGTTTCTGTTTGATTACGGGTACAACAGAGTGATCTAGTAAAATGTTCTTGCTGGATATTCTTCTGTCTCTGGTTGAATTACTGCAAAAAAAATTGCATCTTTTGTCTGATTCCTTCTCATTTAGACTTATTGGGTTTTGTTAGATAGATGTAATCATCATGTATTAATGTGATAATTCTGGTAAATAGACCCAAATTAAAAACATATGATATGATCAAGTGGTTGCGACTTGTTTGGAATTATTCTTCTGGTATGCAGATTCTGTGATGCTTCCTTTATTTTTCTGGTGTACAAGGGCAGGTAGAACTGGGATGGGTTTCAACTTTGTTCTAAAGCTAATTGTCCCTATGCATGATTAAGATCCGGTTAGTTGTATAATTGTTTTTGGTTAATTTCACAACTTTTGTTTGTTCAAGAGTCCTTTTATTTCAAGTGAAGAAATGTGACACGGATGCTCAATTGCTGACCTCTTCTTCAAGAAGAAGAAACATGAAAAAAGCATAATGATCAGTAGGATGGTGATTTGAGGGTAGAAAGTTCCAACTTTTCTGATGTAATGACAGGAAAAGAAAATATATAACACATAAAAACGATCACTTAGTCTTGATGATCATTTATGATGATGTTGATATGAAATGTGTATGGAGAGAAACAATTTCTGATGGAGACTGCTTCTGTCGGGACATAGTTTCACACTTTATACCTAAACTTGTCAACAATTCTGATGCTGACCCCAAGTTTCGTCGACATGAACTTTCCAGTTTTTCTCTAATTACAGCGTAACTGAAACTTAAGTTTGATTCTTGGATCTGGAACAGGAGATGGGGTTTTGAGAAACTTGTGTACAAAGATGTGAAAAGAGGAATCAGGAGGGACCGCAAGTATGCCATCCAACCGCGTAATGTGTTCGCAACAGGTGTGCACATGTCACAGAACCTAGTTGGCAAGACAACCCACAAGACAGAAGGTAGAATCAAGTATTTCCATTACCATGGAACCATCGCACAACGTCGTGAGCCGTGTCGGAACCTGTTCAACGAGTCGGAGATCAACTTTGAGAAGATCCCTTATAAGCTTGACACCACCATGCGTGATATTGCATGGACTATCAAGAAATTTGAGCTCAAGATGATCGGGAACAGGTTGCAGCAAACCCGCCAATGACCTGAACATAAAATAATTTCTTCGTCATCTCTAATTTTTTGTTTTTTCCATGTTATAAATATTTTTTTTTGTATTATAGTACAGATACACGTAAATTATAATTATATTATGGTAGATTTTGCATTCTTTATAAATATTAAATAAAACCCTTTTGTGTTCGGTCTTATTGGGATGTTCCTAAGGATTAGTTAAGGATTTCCTGTCGGTAGTGTTGTGGCCCTCCACCGCCAACCACCGATGAGTGGTTGTCGATGTGCTGGAGCTTTCTTTACTGTTTCTTGCCTTTTTCTTTCTAGGTATGATCATTATATGCTTCATGTGATGCGCCCTTTTTTTATTAGAAAGTGTTTTTATTTATGGAATGGAATTTGGAACAGGATTAAAGCAAAGTTGCATGTGCTTTTATTGATTGCGAACAACACTCTCGCTGCTCTTTGTGTTCTTTGACAAGTCAAAAAGAGAAAGTGGGTGACAGGAAATAGGAACGTTTACATGGTCCCATCTTATAACTAATCCGATCAAAAGATGCTGTAACCATCATTAACATGATTTGAGTATCAAAAAAAAAAGAAAAGAATTTCGTCATTATTAAGTAATTAAGGGTTTGCTTGTTTTATTTTTTATTTTTATTTTTGTAAATTTAATAAAAAATAAGTTTGTTTGAATTTTCAGTTTAGTTTTAGTTTATTCCAATTTTTTAAAATTACGAAGATTATAAAAAAATAATTTTTTATAATCCGATTTATTACCAACTAAATATATAATAATTAATTATTTAATATATTAATTATTAATAAAATATACATATAAATTATTTAATTTTATATTTAATTAATTAAAATTACCTACTAATAATTTAATTTAATTTAATAAATTTATCTAATTTTTGAAATATTAATAATCAAATTTAAAATATCTTCAAAATATATAAATTTCAAATAAATTTTGATTTCAAAACTAAAATATATTTTTTAAAAATTAATTTTTAAATAAAATTAATTTTTAAATTATTTATTTAAAAAATAAAATAATTTTATCAATAATTATTAATAAATTTTATATAAGATATTTAAATAAATTTATTTATTTTAAAGTTTTATCCAATATCAGTGAGAAAAATATACAATCATGGACAATAGAAATCAAACAGTTTTGTTTTTATTGCAAAAAAAACATAATTGCAAACAAATGATACCTAACATTAAAAAACATTATTTTCATAAAATTAAAATTTTTATTTAATAAAATAATTAACAAATGTCATCATCAATTCTAATGTCATTATTTTGGCCTTACTTGCTAATAATGTAAAGGTTGGTGGAGGAGATTTAAAAATAATTATTAGTCTCGACATGCTTTTATATAATAATGTGCTAAACTAATTAGTTTTAATTTATTAAGAAATAATTTGGGAATTGTTATAGAAAATGGAAAATAGAAAAATAAGAAGCATTATTATTTGAGGGGACCGGAGGCATTAATCGAGGTAGTTTGGTGGTCCCATTTCTTCACGTGTTTGTGCTCATGACAAATAAATACAAAAGTCATTAGTTATTAACATTACCCTCCTCCTTTTTTTTCCTTTAATATCCAAGGAATTGCTTATGCTAAAAAATAATGCTATAATTTTGAAATTATTAAAAACAATTTTATTATTTATAATTTTAAAATTAATTTTACAAAACTGATAGTAATATTAAGTTAAAGTGATTATACAAGCTTTATCACCTGTTTAACATAAATTTATTTTTATGGAACATTATTCATATTTTGGAATATAATAATAATAATAATAAATAATAAATAATAAATAATAATAATAATAGCTTTTTATATTTTAACTTTTTATATTATAAAATTTTAAAATTAAGAATTAAAGTTAAAAAATGCTTACCTTAATTGATGGCCTTATATTAAGGGTTAATTACTAAAAAAATCTCAAATTTTTGTTAATTTTTTAATTATAACACGAATTTTAAAATGTCAAAATAAAATGTCAAAACTTTTAATTTTTTTCAATTCTAACTCAAATTTCAAAAAGTGGCAACAAAATGGTTTAATTTTCAATTTTCTTCAATTATAGTCCGACGTTATCTGTTGTTCAATGCCCTCATCCTTTTGTTTTTTATTTGTTCTTCTAACGCCCCAAACTACTCTCGTATTACAGCGTACTGCATCAGTAAATTCTTCGTTTTTCCTTCGTTCTCCTAATGCTCTTACTGTGAAAGCGTTGGAGCTGTGTAATCTGAAAATCGAAGAGTGAAGGCGTTGAGAGAACAAACTAAAAACGAAGAGAAAAACTGAAATCAAAGTATAAGGTTGTCGAGGCTGCGTAATCTAATTTAGGTCATTTTAATTATGTGATTAAATGACATCGTTTCATTAATTTTCATTTGTTGTATTATTTATGATTAATGTTTATTACTAGTTAAGTTTTTTGAAGCATGCGGTAAGTAGCTTTAGTAAACTTATCATAAACACTAAAGTCAGGGTAAAATTAAAAAAATAAAAATTTGAATATTTTATTGTTATTTTTTAAAGTTAGAACTACAAAGAAAAAAATAAAATTTTATATATTTTATTATTATTTTTTAAAATTCAAGTTATAATTGACAAAATTTTGGAACGCTTATATTAATTATCCGGAACAACTTGATGGTACAGAAGTTGCCAAATCCAACTGTAAGAATCTCTGGCGATTGGTATGGTTCGAACTGACAGCTTCTGGTAAGTGGTTGCTGAAGCTGGATGTACCTATCGCATGCATTGCTCCAGCTCTACTTGTGTCAGAGCCATTAAAATAATTATTTAATTATAGAAAATTTTAATGAGTTAATTTTTCAATTTAGTGTTTAATTTTTTAATTTATTTATTTTAATAATTTTTGTTATAAAAATTAGGCAATTTATTAATGAATCAATCAATTTTTATAAATTAAATTTTTTTAATAAACTAAAATAATTTAATTACCTTTATTTAACAGTCTTTTTTTAATTTTTTGATAAATAATTTTTTCTTTTATCGTAATTTAAATTATTTAATTTTATTCAATTTTATACCAATTTAATATCTTTTAAATCTTATATTTCTTACATTATCAATATAACTTTTCATATGATTCTCAAAATATTGCATTAAAGCACTGTCCAACGAGTTCGGCTCCGTTGGATTTATAGTTTTGCTTCTACTTCTCTTAGTACTTCACTGACTTCTTATCTTCCATCTTTGTGTCTTCTGCATTAACTTGTACTTTGTTATTGAATGACAAATACTTCAATAAAATAACTAAAGCATTAATAGATATCAGCCAGACTCAAAGTTAATGTACCAAGCTTGTTTTGACAGAGCTTGAGCTTAAGTTTTTCAAAAATTCAAACTTCCAACTGAGTTTAAGTTCTAAGTGATCCTACTCATTGGCATATTTTTTGAGAGGGTAACAGATGTGCCGACTGACTCGTAACTTTTGTAGCACATTTTAACTTAGGCATTAATTACTTAACTTCTACACCTATTGGGTGCCACTTAATCCTCTTTGAGGATTTGTCTAGGATGCGTTTCCCGATATTCAATTTGTAATTTTTTCGTTGCTTTTATTAAAAAAAAGAATAACATTATTTTTATTTTAAAAATATTTTAAAAATAAAAATAAAAATATATTAAATCAGGTCAAGTCAGGCTCAAACACTCTGCCTATTCTCACCCCTAAACCTTATAACAAATTGGAGAGCAATCCACCTTCTAATCTATGTGTTTTAGGGTTAATCTATATAGTTAATGAATTGAATTTATCAATTTTCAGTGTTAATCTGTATAGTTAATGAATTGAACTTATCAATTAATTGATAAATAATATAGTTTCTTGAATTACAAAGAAAAATATGAGATAAAAATATTAAAAATTAATGTTATTTGATTTTGATTTTTAATTATTACTTCTCTTCTATAATATTACTTAATTTTATATAATTCTCTCCGTCATATTTTATTAATTTTTATTTAAACGAGCATAATATTAAAAGTAAATAATCAATTTTAAAGTATAAAAATTGAAATTAGAAATTTCTAAATTAGAATAAATTCTGCTTAATTAATAAAAAATTTGTATATCAAATAATGGAATGACAAATATGTAAACCATCAATTTGTGGAACTTTCAAGCAGATGGGTTGAAAGAAACAGAATCTCATCCTTCAATTTTGTCATACTCTTTGTATGGCTTCAGGTGATGGAATGTGCACAAGAGATAAGACTTTTCTTCAATGGAATGTGTACAAGAGATAAGACTTGAAGAAACTTTGTATTCATTGTATTCATGTATATGGATCTCTAGGGCTTGAACAAGTCAAGGATTAAAAAGGCACTAGATAGAGTACAACTGTAACAAAATTCAACTTTTTGGCTTCATTCCTTAAGTTTATGCCTTCCTTATCATCAACACTACATAAAGAAAAGAAATCACATATTATATTTATAAAAAAGGAATACAACTGTAAGAAAAGGTCAAAAAAGTGAATTAAAAACTATGAACATTATTACCTTTTGTTTTAGTTTATTTTAATAGTTTTTATTATTAAAAATTAGCTTATTAATTAATTAATTAGTCATTTTATACTAACTAATTTTTATAATTTAGAATAAATCAATCAATTTTAATTTAATTAAGCTTGGCAATTATGCATGGGTGTAATTATAAACTAACTAATTTTTATCATCCAAAGTAAATAAGTTGCTCTTATTTAGCTAGACTTGACAAGTAAATCCGAGCCTGATCTGAAATTAACGGGTCAGGCTTGGTTTAACTGCCCTCGAGCTTGCTTTTTTTAAAAGATTGAGTCTCGAGTTGGGTTCGAGCTCAAGTTGTCCAATCCGACCCAAAATTAATGGTTAGGCATAATTGACTAAGCCTTAAGCTTACTTTTAAAAAAAATCAAGTCTCAAGCTGTCTTGGGGCTTAAGTTGCCTAGGTCTGATCCTAAATTAATAGGTCAGGTCCCATTTGACAGGGTCTCATGCCTGTTTTTTTTTTTTAATTGAGTGTCAAGTTAAATCTAGGTTCGAGTTGTCTAGGATCGACCTACCCTGAGGCCTAATAATTAAAAAAAAGCCTTTTTATTTTTAATATATATATATTTTAAAATCGAGTTAGGTCTTATCGAGTTAGACTCAGGTTGTTTAAGCCTGATCAGGCTAATCTATTGTTATTTCTATATTTAACAGTCTTCTTTTTTTATTAAATATTAATTTTTTTCGATAAGAATAGATAATCTATTTTTCTAGTCTTATTTTGAATTCTTTATTTTTGTTCAACTTTTACCATACGTCAAATTTATAACAGTCTAATACCTTAATTTTTAAATTCTTTTCTTACCAAATTTAATTATTCGATCTAACTTTTTAAAAGATTATTATTATTTAGTTAATAATTCGTATGGTTATTCTTCACTTCTTCTTCGAAAACTACAAGGTCCCAGCTGGGGAACACTTTCGAAAAGGCAACTGCTGGCTGTCCACAACTTTGATCCCTCTGGCTGTCTGGCATCATATCCTTATGTCGATCGTCTCATTTTACAACATGGCACGTGAGGAGGGCTTGCTGTACAGGATCTCTTTTAGATGGAACTTAGAGCATATGTATGCCTGCGTCTACATTATTCTTATTATAACTTACGTTCAGATTAGACCGTTAACACTGACAATAAAGAACATATATAAGTGCTAATGTGCTTACTTAATGATTGTTAATTAAAGCCTCTTAACTAGTTATTCCTCTGGCTTCTAGGTTCTCAAGCACTTTTTTTAATAATAATATTTTTATAACCTTTACGTATGAGTTTAAAGAAAACGACCTTTTTATAATATAAAAGTAAGTTTGTATATTATTAAATTTTTTTATATCCTATTTTATTGTAAAACTTCAGACTGAGTGTGATGATGATGATGATCTATATATAATTAAGACTAAATAATATAAATCTCTTTTATAATTTGTAAAACTAAAAATACTAAAATTTAAAATTCTTCAAAAAACTTTTTCTAATTTTTTGTTTTTCAAAAAATATTTCTGATAAATTTCGATTAAAAAATAAAGATAAAATTCATACCATATGAACACTAAGCATAGAATATAATAACCAAACTAGTTCTTAAACTCAATTTGAATTAATTAAACTGAATTAAAATTAATAATTTAAGATAATTATAATAAATTATTAGTTTAGGTCAAATTTGTATTATTCAAAAGTTTCTTAAATTACATAAAAAGTTTGTCTTTTACTCTATAATTAATCATAAGTTAGGTATAATGAATAAATTATATAATAAATAAATAATTTTTAATTAAATAATTATTAAGCAATTTAAAATTATAGCGTCTATTACTGAAGGACTGGGCCTGTTCTATTGCCCATATTTGAAGAGAAGGCAACCAATATGCTAATTATCTAGCGAAATTAGGCTCTTCATCTTCGCAGAATTGGCATCTGTGGGAGATGCCTGCCCCAAGTCTTCAACCCCTTCTACAGAATGATGCTTTGTTGGTGGCATTCTTGAGGCCTTATGTCTCCTTGTTTTGTGTATCCTCTTCAAAAAAAAAAAGTGAACTCTCTTTACTAGAATCAGATCTCCTGTTTTAATTACGATATTTTTATCATGTTCTATCAAATCTTATCTACACATTTATGTAAATAAAATAAAATAAAATAAAATAATTAGAAGAGAAAAATTAATGCAGTTTTTTTCGTATAGTTAATTGGTAGATTTGACCGACACAGAATTCCATTCTGTCAGCCAAACAGGTTCTTTGAATAATTGGCAGGTAAATGAACATATAGAATCCTGACAGATAAGTTAGAGTCGATGCAAAAGTCAGGTTAGAAAATTCAACCCCGTGTGGCCCGTTCCCCACGAGCCACTATAGAATAATAGCCGACTGATGTTCCAATTCAGGATTGGATCAGCGTGCACGAAATGTAAGAATTTTCCATTTTACACTATAGAATAATAGCCGACTGATGTTTATGTCATAATTAATATTTAAGTTTTGATAAAAAATTAAATTAATAAGCTAGAAATTTTAAATTTTAAAAAATAAATTAGTATTAAACCGTTATAAAATTAATATATAATAAATATTAAATAAAATTCAAACAATTAAAATAAGAATGAAAAAGAAAATTATAAAAAATTAAAGTTTAATTAAAAATAAATAAATATTTTATAATTATTAAATTAACCAAAAATTAATAATAAAATATTTAAAATAAATAAAATTAAAAATTAATTGAATCAAAAAATTTATAATTAAATTGATTTGATTTGATTTTAGTCGGTAACAACTTATCTCTTACGTATGAACTTTCAGATTCCTTTCATCATTAGAATTGACTGTTGGTGGTCGGAACTGTTCCAAATGAACCTTGCCATGTATGACAATTACCGACGCCCTCTTACATTGACCTTAACGTCTGTGGCTGTTCTGTTTTTCTCAAAGACCTTTCCGTGTAAATTTTCAGGATCTTGCACGAGTTTGATAAGGTAATAAGTTGATTAATTAGCTCACTGTTCTAGGACCACTCGACAGATTTTTCAGTGTAGGTATGAATTATATATATTAAAAATACGATTATATTATAATTATATTATAGATTTTTTATATCTTTTTTAAAAATTGTATTGAACAACTGTATTATACAACACTATATATATATAGTGTGTATATATATATATATATATATATATATTATACATAACAATGAGAATTTATATAACAAATTTAAATTAATTATTTTTGTATAAATTGGGAAGAAGTAAAACTAATCAGCCTCTGAAATTCATGTTCAAGTTTATGACAAGTGTAATTGACATTGCATCGCTCTCCTAGGTTAAAATGTTATAAAGCAACTAATTATCATTTTCGATCAGAGATGAATTTTGGGCCTGGATCAGGTTTAGTTTGACCTAAGGTTAACGGACCAGACCTATTTGATTTCTGACAACTATTGCGAGGATGGCATCATTTTGCAAAAATTAACGTTATTTTTTTATTTTTAATTTAATAAATAAAAATCAAGTCGAGTCTGCTCTAGAGTTGGATAGGGCTCGGTCCATTATAATCTCTGCTTTTAATGCAATAAAATTTCTTCGAGCTAGGATGGGCCCAGCCCGTACAATGATCGAAATTCAATGTTTATCTTTTTTCCAACACTATCTTAAAGGGCCCAGTTAAACTAGTCCAATTTTCATATGTTATTTCTACTAAGAAATTGATAATGTTTTACTAGTTTGAACTGTGGAGGGAGTAGAACTTAAAACTTTAATATATCTAGGCATTAATTCCTCCTAATCCAAATTTTGTCTTACTTTTGTTCATGTTTTTCTTAATTTATTACGATTTATTTTAATTAAGATTTGATGGTTAAAATATTGTGTAATTGTTAAGATGATGTAAATTTTGATTAAATGGAACTCAAGTTGGAAAATTGTAATAAAGAGGCATATTAATTCAATATGTTACAAAAATTGAATACTATTTAGGATGTTCTTGGTTTACTCGAAGAATGGTAATAAAAATTATAATGAATATAGTGACGACTGGAAATAAATATGACTTCTATTTTTTACTATATTAGGGGTATGAAGTATTGCCTCAAAAAGGCATATAAAAATACTATACATTTAATCATAGTATATTACCAATCAGCTTTTTTCATTCCTTTCTTCTCATACTAACTAACTAAGCATCCCCTAATATTTTAAGCACGACTATTATAGAAACATCAGACCGTGATGATTTAAGAAGAATAAAGAATTTATACCTTTATAAAAAATATAATAAAGAATATTATATTTATAAGTTTGCAATTTTAGGTACATTGGTGGAATACCTAAATTTGGAAGATTGACATAATTAAATTTATGTCAAATTGATAGTTTCCAAGTATTAAGTTTATATGAACTATCTGTGATTTGTAGGATTTACAGAGTTATAGAATTAAATAGATACGTGTCTAATAACATTTTTTGTAGGGTAGCTCGTGATGCATGTTTGATATGTTGAATAAATGAAACTAGTTGTTTATATGATTTTGGCCTTTGGGGCCCTAAAAGTGCAATGATTATGCGTATGAGTGTGGGGTAAAATAAAGAGTATGGTTATTTAATGCCACATATATTTTGTTAAGACGTCTTTTCTTAATTAGTACTCTAATACGTAATACCTGCCCTATAGATAGATGATGGTAGTTTTATCTTATTTATTTATATTGATTTTTTACTTAGAAATATATTATCATAAATTGTGTACATGAGAAGTTGATAGAGGACGAGTTCGGGGTACTGGAGGGGATTAAGTTGCACAAGCTACGTTAAATGGATCATGTTGTTATAAATAGATGATTATTTTGTTATAGTAAACTTTTAATTTTTTTATTGAATATTTTAAATTTTACTTATAGATGATTGATCTATTTTGTTATAAAAGATCTATCTAAATACAACAACAATCCAATAGAAGTCTTGTTGAACATGCGCGAGAGAAGGTTCAAAAGTACGCAATTTTATTCCTAATTAGTAGAGATACTGTTTTGCAATAAATTCACATAAATAAGAATATATATACACACTTGATAACTAAATATTTAGTATAAAATATAAACTAAAATAAAACTGAAATAAAAGAATAAAAGATATACTAATAAAACATAAATAAATAAAAATAAAAATAAAAACTATAATAAATTATAGTACAAGATAAAGAATAAAAATAAAAGATAAAATAAGTGAATAAATACACAAACAAGACACAAGAAAGAAGATAGGTAAATAGATAAAACAAATAAGTCATTAAAAATGTTTAGGTTAAGTAAGAAAATATTTAGGCTAAATAACTGAAAAAATACTATATATTAAATGTTTAGGTTGAATACAAGACATAAGACTCGAAGGAAAATATTTAAAAGTTCTATGAAAAGAAGAAGAACCTCTCTAAATGAGATTTTTTTACCCGTATCTTAGTACATTAAAATTTTATATCAAAAGTCACGTCTTTGATAAGTTACAGTAAAGAAATATCATTCTTGATCACTTCCTTTCAGCCTTTTTTAGGTCTTCTTTTTATTTTTTAATACTTTATGTTATTTTGTTGACATTTGATAATAATTAGTAAACGTCTATGTAACCTTTAATTTGATAGGAATACGAGTTTCATTACCAAGTAGCAGTTGGAGGTCATTATGGCCCGGGTTAGGGCCATTTAGCAGGTTAATACGCTTACACTTATTACCAACCCACAACCCTGTTATCTAGATGCCTAGATTGGATGGAGTCCACCAGCGATGGGATGGTGCAAGATCATCACTTATGGAGCCGTCAAGACTTCTAGTGGGTTAGCTTTAGCATGGGGTGTGTTAAGGAATGACTGCGCGAATGGAAGACCGACTTTGCCTATCGAATTGACAACTGCACGCTATTGGCTTCAGAACTTTGGGGGGCCCTGAAAGGATTGGAGTTGGCTTGGCTTTCTGGAAAATGACGAGTTTTATTGGACGTAGATAGCACACAAGTCATCAAACTTCTTGAGGAGGATCCTTCGTATACCTACTGCAACTGGACCTTGATCTCCAAACTCAAAATATTACTCCAAAGGGATTGGGATCTGAAATGTCTACACACCTACCGTGTCTAAAGGACTCTGCCAGTTCCTCTTATTCCTTGGGCCAGACCTCTTGCCCCGAGCCCAATACCTTGGTAGATAACAAATCTCCAACAGCCTTGTCTTCAGTCTACCGCAGCTCCTCTACACCTGCTACCAGCAAAGCATATTCACCCTAACAAACACGCAGTTGTACATAACCAATTCTGATACATTCACGAGGATAAAATCTTGTATTCTAGAACTTTTCAGTCTGTATATATTACACTTGATGTAAATGAAATAGTAAGAAGAAAGGTTTCCATTTTTCATTCTCTGTCTCC
>JANZLC010000003.1:29707876-29725539 GCA_026413385.1 Erythroxylum gracilipes
ACTACCTCCTTGGTGTAGCAGTTCATGATGGCCCTATGGGCAGTGAGCCAATCCATGCCTAAGATCACATCTATCTCTCTCAAATGTAATATAATAAGGTCTTCCTCTAAAATTGCTTGATCAATCCTAATCAAACATCCTTTACAAACCTATCCTATAACTGTAGTACTACCTAATGGTGTACTCACCTCCAATCCATACTGTAATAAATCCCTATCACATTGCAACATACATGCCAAATGCGGTGCGATAAAGGAGTGTGTGGATCCCGGATCTAGCTGTGCAAAAACCTCAAAGTCATAAACAAGAAGTGCACCTGCTACCACATCTGGTGAATCTTGGGCCTCCTGTCGGGTCATAGCATAGACCCTAGCCTAGGACTGTGGTCAGCTGCCCTATCCTGCAGGCCTCATGGAAGAACTCTTAGCTCTCCCTCTGCCTCTACCTCAACCCTTCCGTCCAGATCCACCACCTCTGCTCTGTTGGACTATAGTGTTTCCCCAGATCGCCCACTGACAGCTGTCTGAGTCCCCAAAGTAGCTGGACAGTCTCTAATTTGGTGGTCCATAGAGCCACATTTAAAATAAGCCTCAGACATTCTCCGACACTCACCACCATACCTTCTTTCACAATACTTACAAACTGGAAGTTGATTCTGAGCTGAGGCTCTCTCACTGCCAGTTTGTGACATCCTGCCCCTTGGCCTAGACCCTGACTGCCTAGACCCACCAGAGGATCAGAATGGTCTATTCTGTTACTTACTAAAGCTCCTGCCAGAACTTCCCTGACTCTTACTAGGCGTCTTTCCCCTGGCCCCTTGCCCGATCTCTGCTTGTTTCTCCTTCATCAACTGTTCAATTCTAATTGAGGCAGCTCTCAACTCAGTGAAAGTGCCCATATCTGACCTTGCCAACCTTGTTCTGATCTGCATGTTGAGCCCATTCTTAAACCTCCTGCATTTATCTTCTTTTGTAGGAATCAGAGCAGTAGCATAACCCATCAATTCATTAAATCGGACCTCATAGTCTGCTACTGACATCTTTCCCTGCTTCAATTCCAAGAACTCTTGCATCTTCATATCCAAGTAGATCTTGGGCATGTAGTTATCTCTGAAGACCATTAGAAAGTCTTCCCACTTCAATTGACAAGGCCTGGTGGTGCTTCCAGGAACAGTCTTCCACCACTGGTAAGTTGGGCCCTGCAGTAAAGACACTGCATAGTCGAAACTCTCATCAAGCTCGTAGTCCATCTGATCAAATACTCTTTCTGTCCTCTCTAGCCATCCTTCAGCCTCAGCAGGGTCTGTGCTGCCATAAAAGTCTACAGCTCCTTGCTTCTGCAGCCTATCATACCTCCCCTCCCTTCTTTCGAGAACTCTAGGAGGCAACTCCTCAGATCGAGGCACCGAGGACTCTCTACTGGCTCCAACAGATCCTTGATCAGTTGGTTGATCAATCTGATCACCTAGAGCGGATGACCTATAACAATTAATAAATTTCAATCATTATCTGAATTTCTCAAGAGATTTCATACCTAACATTCCTATATGTCCCAAAAGATGCCAACCATGCTTTGATACCACCTAAATGTAGCGCCTCCTTATCGCAAGATACACACCGAGATGCCCGGAGGTCATTCTGGCATATATCCTAGGATAAGGGCGAGCTACATTCGATCACTACATTCACTTCATATGGCATCAAATCATTAATCACTTGTAAAGCATCATAAGAAGATTACAATATTTTTAAACCCAATTTTTTTTCCTCATTTCATTTTACAAAATCGAAAATCTACATTGTAACTTTCCCATTTTGCCTATGTACATCATCAAAACCTAATACAAAAGTATTACATGAAAGAGGAAATGTACCAGATCTATCTAAGCCATCTAAAAGTCCCAGCTGACCGACCTTTAAGCCATGACTCCTTTTTTCCAAAACACAATCTACACGGCAGTAGAGCCTCTCAGTAGTGAGAGTCGTCTCTCGATCCTAAAAAGATAACTTTGCAATTTTGATGAGTCTTGCGAACTCAAGTGAGTGAACCATCATTGATGAATTCACCAGATCTTATACACATATCACATTTTGCATAGTTACTCAACTTAAGCATACATGTATTATTCTGAAACTCACATATCATGGCATGTCACATAGTCATTCAATATCACCTTGCAGACCATACATAATTTTCAGTCTTATAATATTATATGCATGAGATTTGTGTTCATTCTTATTGTTGAAACTGAGTGCCAATCACTTAAACAAATAGTGGCCCATAGGGCTCAGTCAGAACAGAGTTCACGGAGCATAGCTCTATATGCAAAATCAGAGTTCATAGAGCAAAGCTCTATGTGGAAGCGCTTCAAAATTGGTTACTCGAGTCACAACGCCTTTATCTGAGTATGCATTTTATGAAATGCATCACAAACTGATTATGTCATATCGCATATGATGTTAAATCAGAAACTCACATTCATCGGACCTAAGTCCGGCATTTAACTTTCATGAGAATACACATAACATACAAAATTTCACAGCAGATCAAAGCACTTCCAATATATGCCCCACTATTAAACCCCTCGGACCTCAGGTCATGAATCCAGAAACATTGCACAAACAATTCAAGAATAATGGAAGTGTAATAAATCAAGTTAAATTTAAATCAAATCAATCCTACGAAATCATCTAGGTTGACTCACAAATTGCTTCCGAAGCTAATGCCTAGAAGATCCGGCAACGTCTGGAGGTTGACGTTCCAGTTGCTCCTCTATAACAAATAATGTACACAATATCACAAATTGCACAATCATAAGTATTCAATAATGCACATGCATGAAATAAATTATGTACAATGCGTGTTCATGAAAATCCCGAGAATTTTCAGCATATCAAAACTCGTCTAAGTAACTTATACTTAGGTTTTTGCCTCACGAAAATCATTGAATTCACAATTCATTCCTCATTGTGTCACTTCAAATTTTTCCAAGACACCCCTTTCGGGTCTACTGTTCACGTACTCTCAAAAGGAGAAGAAGAGGTAATTTGGTCCTACTCTCTTCTAGAAAAGTATTCTTGTATGTCTTATCTATCCGGAGACACCAAAATCACTCAATTTTGTTCAGTATTGTGGAAGATATACCTCAAAAATTTTCGGACTGTTCTTAAGGAAAAACAGTTTACTATACACAACTTCCATCTAGAGCTTTAATACTTTAAAGACTGAATCAAGATTCCGTTTCTTCGTATGATTTGTAGCCCTGGTTATCTATTTTACTCCAAATCAAAAATCATCTCAATTGGATCAGTAAAGCTCCATAAATCATCTAAATATTGAAGTAAGTTTAATGGAATTACTCCAGTTCATACCCTTTATAAGCATACTCACTGTACCCGTCCCACTATTTTCCAAGTCATTTGGATGTTTAGAGAAGAAGTTATGGCCAAAAGAATCCAACATGTTCATCTCTTTACTCGTATTGTACATGCCTTGGCGCACTTGCTATAACTCTCACTATAGATGTTGGATTGACTTTGTTTTTAGGCTATTGGAAAGAGGACTTCGAGATCTACAACTTTCATGGAGACCTTAAAGGCTAATTCTATCTTCGACCTTCTGTATCGTCTCATTTTTGCATCATTTCTCTTTCCTTTTGTTTCATTTCCATCGTCTACTTTTCTTCCATCTTATTTCTATCGTCTACTTTTCTTTCGTCTCATTTCTATCGTCTACTTTTCTTCCATCTCATTTCTACTGTCTAGTTTTCTTCCGTCTACTTTTCTTTCGTCTGCTTTTCTATCATCTACTTTTCTTCCGTCTGCTTTTTATCATCTACTTTCTTGCGTCTGCTTTTTATCGTCTACTTTCTTGCGTCTGCTTTTTATCGTCTACTTTTTTCCGTCTGTTTTTTATCGTCTACTTTCTTTCGTCTGCTTTTTATCATCTACTTTTTTGCGTCTGATTTTTTTGGCCCAGAACATCTCCAATTATAAGGATCAAAACGTTTGACTCCGATATCCAAAATTTTCATACTATATACCGTTAGAAAGATAAAAGAAAGATCTACAATTTTCCAGAAGGAACTTTCCATTCATACACCAACGTACTACACCAAACTCTTAACTTCATGAAATTTTGAGACTCTTAGAGACAGAACTGAAATTTGATGTCTTTATAAGAATTGTAGCCATACGTTCCTAGTTTACTCTAAATTAAGAATCATCTCGTTTGGATCACTAGAGAAAAAGTTATGACTAACAGACCAAAGTGCACTCAGTGAACATTTTCCAGATTTTTAACCTTTCAATATCTTACGACACCCCATATACTCATGATCTTTCATAACACTAAATTTACACATAACCAGATTTCTCATTCCCCAACAACACAGTATTTAAGAACAAACACCTAAATCCCATTTTTCATGCAGATGACAGTAACTTACTTGCTGAAAACTCCGAACTCTTCAAGCCTTAATCTCCACACAATTTACATACTTCACATAATACAATGACCAGCTTCTGGTTTTTCTTATGGTAGAGGACACAAATAACAAAGTGGGTTTGGTGAAGGAAAGAGAAAGCATAGAAATCTCTTAGGAGGTACTTTATCGAAAACTCTGTGTTTCAAAAGAAAGTTGAAGAAGGTGATAATGAAGAAGGGACTTGGACGTGACTTAACATGTCAACTCTTAAGGAATAGTAACCTACTTCTAGCAAGTGTACAAAAGCCTAAGTGACACTTGTCACTTTTCCAATACCTAAGCTCTAACTTAGTTTCCTTTGAAACTAACTCTCTTAACTTTCATCTTTACAATTCAAATATCTCCAAAGCTTCTTTTAAATTTTCTTTTTTTTCCTATTTTCTAAAATTTCCAAATTTTATTCATAAATTCACCAAAATTCAAAAATATCACAGTTCCACTAATCCATAGAACTTTCAATGTACAAACATTCATAATTCTCATAATTTCACAAATCAATCCAATCATACCCTGAATTATTCATGAATGCATGTACAATTATTTTTATGTGCAGATACATTCACTATTCATATGTATATGTATAACATATTATGCATGAACGTGGAAATGCATCTCAACTCTCATTAATCACTCACTTTTACTATTTTAACCTTCCGTCCAGTAATGGGATGCTACATTTATAATACAACTATAACAACAATTCAGTAAAAATCTTGCTAACGCGTAGAGTATAAGAATAATGTCAATTTTTAACAATACTATAATAAAATAGGGATGGCTATGGGCTAATCCATACATCAACCTCATTAATTTTTTTAAAATAATTTTCTTAAAATTAAATTGTAAAATAATTTTTTTTTCAATTGAGTTCGGGCTTGTGCTGCTCAAGTCCAGCCCTACTTGAAGCTTAACTTTTCTAAACAAAACAATATCATTTAGCTTAAAATAATTGAATCACATATCGATCTAAGCTTAGGCCTAACTTTTGAGTCAGTCCATTAAAAACACATAAATCTTTACTCTTAGGCTTACTCATTACTATCCCTATAATGGAACACAAAAATTAATAAAGTTGAACGTCTTCTTCCAAGGATGTTAAAAATATAATTGCAAATACGTAGTATCTATTTTTAATTTTTAATTTTTAATTTTTGCATTCCTTACCGACATTTTCACTTATGTTAATTCACCTTTTAAGTGTTTCTCTCGTTCACTTGTCATGTGTCAACCTTTTTTCTTATTAATATCTAATTGAATAATAATTTATTCTACTATCTGAATCAAGTCTTAGTCCACTCGTATTAAAAAATTACACCCTCTTTCTTATAATCAAAATGGTAACATAAATTATTTATGCAAAAAAGAAGAAGGGGACTAACTGCTATAGCTTAACCTGAAATTTGACTAATTCTAAATAAAATAACAACATCTAAAAATGATGTCGTTTTGAATTTTAATTTTTTTTTAAAATTGTCAAGTCGAGCCAGGTGGAGTTCGAACTTAGGCATCTCTAGCTTAGTCAAACTCGGGCCAGCTATCTTAGACGGGTCTCAACCCATTATTATCCCTACCAATTGGTGAAATTATTTGGTCGACGTCAAAGCTTCTAAACTTTTACCTTCATAGTAAAAATAATAGTTTCTGAGTAATTGTTTCAAAACACGACAGGCAGAAGAAGTTTCGAGTTGGCTGCTTTTATATCATTGATGTTACATCATTATTTCAAATTACCAAACCAAAAATCAGACAAAGATACCCCAGAAAGATCATGTTTTTTTTTTCTTTTTTTTTTTCCATTTCTCCTTTTAATCCTTATGTTGTCATTAGGTTTAAATTTTTACCTTGGTACTCACCATCTTCATCATAATTCACAAAAATAAAAATAGAAATTAAATTGGAAATATAAGAAATTTAGAATTTAAAAGTTTAATTGATATTAAAATATCCTTGTTAAGTTGTTATTTTGCACTTATTTGGTATATAAATCTCTCTCATGTGTTGAAATTATTATTTAAAGTTCATAGATTTGTTTCTTAATTGTTTTCAAATGATTTTCAACACTTGAGAGATGAAATTGAATCAAAAGATGCAAAGAAAGTGAATAAAATCTGAAATTCCAGACTGACAGAGAAGTCGGTGACTAAGAGTTAGCACGTGCAAAAGACAAAAATCATCTACAGAATCTATTTTCAAATTCAGATCTGATTCACCTGAGATTTTCATAATTTTGAAGATCAGATTGCTACTTTACTGATAAGGATT
Organism: Erythroxylum gracilipes; assembly: GCA_026413385.1. Taxonomy (NCBI): domain Eukaryota; kingdom Viridiplantae; phylum Streptophyta; class Magnoliopsida; order Malpighiales; family Erythroxylaceae; genus Erythroxylum; species Erythroxylum gracilipes. The sequence goes on from JANZLC010000003.1 coordinate 29,714,625, forward strand.
TGCAGAGGTGTTATCTGCTGAAAATTAAAGAAAAATTGAGAAGATTTGAGGGGATAAAAGAAGATTTCGGGTTACTGTTCACGACAGCATAGTTTAGGAGTAGTTTTGACGTATTTTGCCTTCTTCTTCTAGTTTTTTTGTCAACCATAGCAGTAGGAGTAGTTTTACGTTTCTGCAGTCTTTTTCTTCTGGTTTTTGTCAGATAGTTAGGTTATTCATTTTTTTTTTGCAGTATATCTATAAGGATTTTCAGATTTTCTAAGAAAGACCAAAGATGGAGAGTTTACAATTGGCTATTTCTTTATTGATTTGCACTTTTATTATGAATAGCTAAATCCCTTTTCTTGGTTGAGAGAAACCATGTTATCATATATTATGTGTGAGATGTTCCAATAAAGTTTGTTTTGTTAATGAATATTGAGTGCTTTCGAATTGCTTTTATGATTGAATTGGTTGATTTCTAATATTCACAACTAGGAATTGATTCGTTTAATAGCCAGATTAGTGAAATATGAAATTCAGTTTTGCTAATCATAAGTGACAATTAGGATTACCATTTTTACGTTAGAGTTGGAAATTCTAAGCAGAAACTCATCTCGATTAAATACATGTCGTACATGTGTTGTCTTGTTCATTGGTTTCTTAGTTCTTAAAGTTATTACTCAATTGAATTTAAGATCGTATCTAAGTTGTTGATTAATAAGAATGCGTATAATACATGTTTCTATTAATTTAAACTTAAGAGAAAACATCACCTAATGAATATTTGTTGATGACCTGAATTTTATATCAAGAATCCATATTAGTATGTTAATATCGGTGACTCGAAACTAAGGTTTGTCTATTACATTTTCGAATTTTGTTATTTCTATACTCTTAAATTTACGTGAATTGAAACCCCCCTGGGTTACTTTATTTTAGTTTTTTGAACTCGTAAACTCTTTACTGTTAAAAATTCTTCATGGGAACGATCCCTTTCTTTCACTACTACATTAATTTGTATTGCAGGAAGTTGATTTCTTTTTAAATTTAGTTGCAGGCGACAACAGTACCAATCATAATAAAATCGGTATGTAATAAAAATTAAACCAAATTAAAATTTTCGAGCTATAATTTGAAGAAGGGATTATTTTTACTCATTAAAAAGTTAAAATTAATCAAAAAAGAAGGTTGTTAAATAAAAATTAACAATTTTTTTAGTTTTTAAAAATCGAGAATATTAATAGTAAAGGTTATTAGCCAATTCAAAATTTTTATACTTGAATTGATAAGTCCTACTCAAAATTTAAATCATTAACTTACTTTAACACACTACCCCTGTTTGGTATTTTAAAATTGAAATCAATTTCAAAATTAAAAGTTAAGTAGTCAGCCAGCATGCCCCTTGTTACAAAATTTAAAATATTTTACTAATTTTAAGATGGCGTGCAAATAAAATTTAAGTGAATCATAAAATTAATATTCTCTTAAATTAAGTATTAAATTTTTAAAGAATAAAATTACAAATAAAAAACAACACAAAGATCACAAATTTCTTAGGATTAGATTACACTTAACCCAAAGTAAAAAAAAAACTTATAAGCAATGACATACCACAAAAGCCATCACCTTTAGATCCCTCCACAGTCCACACACTCTGTGCTGTGCTCACAGATGTTCTCCGGTCACGCACCGGCTCCGCCCAATACCGCCACGGCCACCGACACTGCCACGACTGGTCATGTCTGTGGGGAGTACATGTTTCTTCTCGGAACAATATAACAGTCAGTACTACTAGTACTACTCCACTGAGAAAGTGAAGGCACAGGCCATAGAGTCATACACTTCCTGTTTACTCTAGTTTGATTTTTGTAATGGTACTTGTAGCGGTAGTGGAGAGCATAGAGTTGATTTGAAGATTGTTCCTTTTTAGTTTTTCCTTTTCTGGGTTTTCATTTTTCTCTGTTTACTTTGCGGGGTTGAGATAAAGATAGGATTTTATATTTGTAGAAGTGAAAAGGAAATGATGGGGTCAGGGATAAACTTGGTGATGACAGTGATAGGATTCGCCGTGAGCACTATGTTTATAGTGTTCGTCTGCACTCGTCTTATCTGCGCTCGGATTCAGTTGAACGCTTCACGACGCGCCTTTCCTATTACCTCCAGATCTGATCTTAGTCTCGTATGCCATTTTTTTCCTACAAATTCTCTACCTTTTATGTACTTGTATGATTTGTATGTGCAGTAATCTTAGTTGGATCTTCCCGAAATTACAACTTTGAGTTTACTGAAGTCTTTTGGGATTTTGTGTTCTCGTGTGTGTATGTAATTGTGTTATCTTTTAATGGAGTGATTACCAAGAGGTAAGAGTGATGTTTTGGACGTTTTCTTATGGTACAGTTGGAACGAGGCCTCCATGGGCTAGAGCCAATAGTAATATCCAACTTCCCTACAAATAAGTACAGCGATGATCTGTTCGCGGCTTCAGAAGATGCTCAGTATGTTTCTCACTCATTTCCTACTCTATTTGTCTATACTATTTGTATTTGGCTGATATTTTTTTAATCAGGACATGCTTTACTCCAAACAAATGTAGATAGTGTCCCAGTTTAATTGTTTACGTTAAGAGAATGTTAGCTATATGTTTCATCTGATGATGAATGATGGATGTCCATTGAAGTTGTTCATGGATTTGTTGGATTCAAAAGTTTGGTAACCTGCCTTCTGACCTTGAAAAGATTCAGGCCCAGGAGGGTAAATCATAATTCTGCTGGGAAGATTTTATAATTATCTATTGTAACTTTTCAATTATATCCATATGCTCAAAAGTACAATTTCGAAGTTGACATTGCCTTTCAGTTGATTGCAAATGATAATATTCTGTTTTGAGTTGTGATTGCCATGGGCATTTATATGAATTTAGTGAGCTTTTCTTGAGAGAAAGAACATTTGCTTTCTTGGCTGTATTAACTGCTTAACAATCTTTGGTTATGATTTGAAGACATGTAGACATCTTTTTGTGATCTGTGATAGTGCATAGCTTGCAGTGCTTATTCTTTCTAAACTTCCATATCGATTGTTTTGTCAATTTTGATTTCCTGTAACAAGATGGAAATTTGAACTGCTGAAAATTTTGGGAAGGAAAATCTTCATACGGCAACTTTGTAGTAGTTGCAGATAGTTTGTTACTTACCTTCCATGTCATGTTATAGTTTATGGTAGAAATCTGTATAAAAGAAACATTAATGTTAAGTTTAGATGCCATAACTACCATGCAGTTGCTGATAAGTTGGTTTTTGGAGTTGTTATCTTCACGAATCACTGCCTTCATTCCATGGCTAATAGAAAACAGGGTTTGTCATTGTTTGGAGAAATTGTTGTTTGGCCAACTTTTCCTCATCGTTGAGATTATAAGACAGGCTTGATGAACTATTATTATTTACTTGACATGAACTAAGTTAACCATATTTTGCATGTTTGAAGTATGACATTCTGTTTCCTCTGTTCCTTTGTCCATTTTTCATGTAATTAACTTTAGATTCCACAAATGTTTTCATAGAAAATCCTTTCACTTGGACATTAGGTACATCAGAAGTGCTTTTAGTCGAAATTAATCCATTTGGTGGTGGTTTATGCTCATGGCTTTATGCTGCCGGCAGAGTGTGAACCAAAGTTTCTTTTCTTTTACGTTTGCCTCACTACTTCATGGCTTTATACTGTCTTTAACTGATAGAATGTTAACCGGTTTTTTTCTTTTCGTTTACTTTCTATTCCTCGCTTCTTCCACCAAATTTCTCAAATTTCTATTTTTTCAAATAAGCATCTGGATTCCAAGGGTATATTTCACATCTTGACATGGAAAAGATCATTCAGGCAGTATGCTACTGACTACCAGAATGCACTGTGTCACTTGTAATGACTGTAAACCTGACAAAGAACCCTTTTTTATTTGTTTTCACTTTTCTGAGTGGAAATGTAGATTCAAGACTTTACTTTGTTACTTAAAACACTTAGTCTCTATTTCCTGTTAATGGAGTTGTGTTGTAACGTGGCAGATGCACGGTTTGTCTAGCAGAATACCACAATGAAGATATCTTACGTATCCTTCCCTACTGCGGGCACTCCTTCCATGTAAGCTGCATAGACATATGGCTGCTACAACAATCAACTTGTCCTGTTTGCCGAATATCATTACGAGAATGTCCCGAGAAAAAGCACGTGATGCAACCCTTATTCAGTTCAGCTGTCCGCTCGCAGTATGGTGCAGACTCTTTCAACACTCATTCTTACAACTACTTGTTGAATGGCCGTGGGCGTTCATTGAGAACCCACGAAAGCCAAGGAACGGAATCTGATCAGGAAAGCCGTTGCGCGCCTGAGAATAATCAAGCAGATGTTGGTGAGAACTTGTCCTCATTAACTGAGCCGAATGGGATTGGGAAAACCCCTGAAAATAAGCATGTTGAGAGCCCATCAAACCCTTGAGAATCACACTTCAGATGTATGAGATATATATATAAAGTAAAGAAAGCTGCAAATGCTAGTCCAAATCTGCAGACCTCTGTTGTAGGCATTTCACTGTAAATATTGGGCACACTTACTTTTTCTAATTGAGTTTGCGGGCAGTGTTGTTAGTTTCTGAGCAGTTTGTAAAAGTAGAATCAGTTCTTCACTTGTAACCCACGTGCACACTAAGGCACTTGTTTGTCCCCGCAAATGCTTTGCTTTTGTGGGATTTTCCACATGATGCAATCTTCTTTGTGGGGTATGGATCTGTGGTTTGGTTTCAACAGTTTAGGATATCAAAATTTGCTTGGATTCCTCATGAATCAATTGAGTCACTCTTTTTAATGCATAAAATTAATGGTTAAAAAATTCAATCAATTTGATCAGTTTTACAAAAGTTTTGATTTTTTTAAAAATTTTCTATTTAATCTATTTTAACAATTCTTGTCGTAAAAAATTAATTGGGTAATTAATTAATTAATTAATCAGTCAATTTTTATAAATTAATAAATTTTATAAATAAAAACAAATTAATTAAAATATATTTAATAATTTTTAATTAAAATTTGATCTTTTATAAATAAGGATAATCATTTTAATCATAATTTAAATTTTATAATTTATTTAACCTTTAACCATTTTTGGGATAAATTTTTTAAATTTTTAAATTTTATCTTATCAATTTAATTTTTAATATATTGCATAAAATGGTCAAAGAATAGAAATTGTGGATACATTCTTAATTAATGGATAAAGTAAGCATTATATTGTTACTTCTTTTTAGGCCCAGTTGAAGGAAATTAAAGAATTGGAAGAAAGAGTGACATAACCTTCTTTTTTAATGATATTATTTTAATTAATTAATTTTTTAATTTATAATTAAGTTGGTCAACTGTCTCAAATTTTAGGATTTAATTAACTTAAAATTAAAATCAACTGTCTCAAATTTAAGGATTTAATTAACTTAAATTTAACCTAATGATTTTAATTTTAACTCTCTTGAATTTTAATCTAATAAAATTTTATTCAATTTGAATTTAATCTATTAATTTTAGTTCCAATTAACATTTTTTATTATTAAAAATAACAATTAGTTTAATCGGATCGAGGTCACTCAAATTATCTAAAATGATATTTTTTAAAAACAATTTTTTAAAACGACATTGTTTATTGACTCATTTTTTAAATTTAAAACCAAAACAATTTAATTAAAAAATCCTTTAGAACGATTTTATTTTAAATCAAGATATGCTTAATTTTTAAATTTGAACTCAGACTTAAAAAAGTTGCGTAAATTGAGTTTAACCCGTTAATTTCGAGTTGAAGTAAGCTTGAAGTTATATTTGGTTGGACGTAAAATTTGTAATTGAATGAAATGGAACGATTTATAATGGAATGGAATGTAAATGTGTAATATTAAAAAATTGTTGTTTGGGAGGGATGAAATAGTTCATAATGTAATATTGTGAATTGTTGTTTGGATGAAGGGTTTATAATGTAATATAGTGTAAAGTTAATTATCATTTTATATTTCATCCTAAACTCCCCAAATTGGAGGGTTTTTATCTTTACTGTTTATGATAAAATGAGATGTAATATAAAATCTTTCTCATCTATCTCATCTCATTCCATTTTATTATAAATTTTTCTTTTAAATAATAGAATAGCATTACATTATATTCCATTCCATTAAAAAATTCTCAACTAAAGATATCAAAGCTTTCAGGAAAGTTATCCCTATTTATTATTTTTGACTTTTTCATTGCATAGAGGCTTACAAGGACTACTCTAGTTGAGAGATGTAAATGCCCGACCCTAGCCATGGTGCCCCGTGGCTTGGTGGGCTGGGATGGATCAGCTCGTAGCTCGATAATCTCATTTTTGATAAAATGATATCATTTTTGGCCGATCTTAACTTATAACCAGATCAACTCAGGTCAAAATTAAATTGGATCAAATTTAATCGAGCTCTGTTTGACATCTCAACTCTATTTTGTCTTTCTTTTCCGGATTCACGTCATAATTTGGAAATAAATTGATTTTATAAACATCGAAGAAGAAAGTATTATTAGGGATGAATATTAATTGGCCGTATGTGGTTGGTAATTTATTGGTGGGAGTGACTGGTGAGGCATAGCCCAACGCATCATGCAAAGCTGGTGGACTCCACTGCTTTATACTCCATCACATAAATATCAATAAACCTGAGGAAAAAAGTGATTTGACATATGATTAGTGAATATTAATAGGTATAATTAATAAAATAGATTTTTTATTTAATGATAATACACCAATAATAACAATAACTCAGTAAAAATATGTCTAATATGCAAAATATGAAAAAGTCTAATAATATGCAACTTTGTACTTAATTAGTAAAAAAATTATTTCAGAATAATCCACGTAATTTTTATTTAATAATAATCTAAAAATTATTAAATAAAGATCGCATAATGAGGCCTTAATCACTAAAAGGAAATTATGTGAGTAGAGATGGTAGATATTAGTAATTAGTAATTAATAATATAACAAATAATAACAAATTTTCAAGTAAAATTTTAATTTAAAAGCCATTGTCCATTTATGGAATCGAATTAGAAAGATATGAAACAATACCTAATAAAACTACTAACGTAAGAAAGTTTGTGCTTAGTTCCCTCAAAACTTTTCTGATACGATAAGGAACTCGGGCAGACAAGAAATTGACGTAGATTAAGATTCTGATTATCTTACACAATCCTAAATCAGAACAAGCAACAAGAACAACAACAAAAGTGATGTTTTGCATACGAATCAATAGTAGTAATTTAGAGATCAAAGACCTTAAACTAAACCCTGGGCCTGATCATAGCTCTAAGATGATTCTTCATAACAACGGTGAACTCCAAGTTCCATGTGAAATCCATCTTGCTATCTTTCGGATAGGCAGTCCATTCAAACTCCTGAACCATTCTTGCGAACATCAGTTGCAGATGTACGGTGGCCAGACCTAATCCAGGACATATACGCCTCCCTACTCCGAACGGTATCATCTTCACCCCTGTCACCCCCGTGATATCGGCGTCCTCTTTACCGGAAATGAACCGATCTGGATCGAACTTTTCTGGGTTTGTCCAAAGCTTGGGGTCCTCACCGATGGCGTGTGAAAAGAACTCAACATTCGCATTTGTTGGTATGTCATAGCCCGCAAGTTTAGTCGGCTCTAGAGTTGCATGCGTTAGGACAAAGTACGTTGGAGGGTGCTTACGTAACAGTTCTTTTAGTACAGCTTGTAGATAAACCATGTGCTCTATGTCTTTCTCGTCCACTTTTCTGTTGCCCACGGTAGATTTTATTTCCTCGTACAGTTTGGATTGTACATCAGGATTGGCGATGAGTTGCGCAATGCCCCACTCGATGGCGGTGGCCGTCGTGTCGGTGCCACCGTTGAGGAACTCGGAGCAGAGTGTGACCAGCTCTTCGTTGGTGAGGGATTGCTTTCTTCCTTCTATTTCTAGATCGAACAGTGTGTCGAGGTATGAAAAGGAAATGGCCTTCTTGTCTGATTCAGGGTTTTGCAGAACTTCACGTCGCTTTTCGATGAGAGGAACCATATAATTAACCTGTTCTCTTCTTACTTCTAATACCCTTTTCCGTTTTTTGGAGAAAAATGGATATAGAATCGGAAGATAATCATCGATCTTCGGTTCGAGACTGATCAACACTGACTTCATTACTTGGTCCATCTTTTCAGTGGCTTCTTCACTCATTTCTGACCCGAAACACATCGTTAGAAGGATACAAAAGAACGCGAAACGAGCATTTTTAAGTACATGAACAACTCCATTGTTAGATTCAGCTTCGGTTTTGAGCCGATCAATAAGTTTGTCCATTGCAGCCTCTCTCACGTTCCGAAACACCTTAATCTTACTTGTGTTAAGCATATTTTGCACCATGTTTCGCCTTAATGACCGCCACATAGGGCCATACACGGCGGCGTTCACGGTGGACTTGTTGCAGCTAAAGATAGCCCTTGTAGGGGTTTCTTGTGGCCTGTTGGCAAACAGAGCACCTCTTTCAATGAGTGCTTCATGAGCTAACTTACCATCACTCACAACTACCAACGTCCTTGTACCCATCTTCACAGTGAAGATTGGCCCGTATTTCGCACGTAAATCTTCAATATATTCAAAGAAAGGCTTCCCAGATCGAACAAACTGGAAAAGATTGCCTACCAGAGGCCAACCACGAGGTCCTGGTGGAAGATTCAGGCGCTTGGACCTGGAAGACAAAAAAATCAACCCCGAAAAGAAGAAAGCCATGAAGGTAAAGAAGAGACGATAGTAAGAAACAAGAGATGAAATTGAAGAAAGAACAGCCATTGATTTGTCTGATTTCTGTTTGCTTGCCACTGAATCTTGTGATGAACTGTGAAACGTTCAAAGAAGATATAAGAAAGGAGAAGAGCATGAAATTGTAGCGACTCTTAAATGTTATTTAATAATCACCTTCCAGAACTACTACTACTGATACCGTTAGAATGTTAATCAACCGGTGAAGTTAGATTCGAAGTATAGTAGGTTGAACAGTAGTAATAACTCGGAGTCATGGTAAACAAAAACGTAGGTACGAGAATGTGTCCATGAACAATAAAGGCAGGCAAAAGAGGAGACAAGCTTTTTCCAGAAATAGAAACTAACTCTAGTTAATGTCTGCAACTACTCCCCCGTGAATTTAATATGCGAACCACTTGTTTTCACACGGTCTCAAAGAGACTTTCAGTAACGACTATCGAGAACTTCTTTGGTGTCTAGTGTGTGGTCTTGCCAGCTGTGTTTCTCTTGATGATCGTGAAATTTTGTGCAGTTAGGTATTCTCCAATTTTTGAACGACTATTGAGGCTAGGGATGGCTATGGTTTGGTTCGAGTTTTACTCTACCCATATCTATATTCATTTTTTATGACTCAACTCATATCCATATTTATATTTATCGGTTTTTACGATTTACTACCCATATCTAAATCTATTGGATTATTCGAGTTTTTAGATATCCATCGGGTTGTATAGCACATAAAAATATAACTTCTAAATTGAAAATATAGAGACCAAATTTTTGCGAACGCTCTAAATCAAAATTAACTTAATAATAATAAGTCAAGATTTTGATTCGTATGTCTTAAAAAAACTATAAAATTGGAATAATAAAAATCATAATATCTAGTGCAAAGACAAGTAGACAACATATGTTTTTCACAACCAATAACAAAAAAAAAACTGAAACATCCAAAACTTCAAACTGTCTTTGCGTGAACTCCACAATATTCAAAACTCCATCTCCATATCATTTGCATTATTATCATCCTATAAGAAAATAAAATATGATGAAAAAGGTGAGGACTAAGGAGTAAAGTAGAGATTTTAAAGTTGTTTCTTCTGAGAAAATATTAATATTTTATTATATTTAACCATAAATATTCAAAAAAATAGAAAAATAAAGTTAATAAAATACAGGTAGGGTCTGGGTATCCATCGGTTCGGGTTATCACTAGACCCATAACCAAATCTATATCTACATCTATTTTTCAGCATCAATTTAAAATATATTTAAAATCTATTTTTTAGCCTCCATATCTATTTTTTTGGGTCGGGTAGTGCGGATATTAGTCGGGTTGAAAACCCACTGTCATCCCTAGTGGGAACAAACCATCTAGAACAGATGATATGTTCCCGCTTTTGCCCCAATCTATAATGGGGATGAGCAGTGGTCTGACGTTCCAACACAAGTTGCATTCGACTTGGAGTGGGTGGCGTTGCATAAAATAGGTCAGTTAACTTGGACTAGGACATACCTAAGTTTAAGGGAGTAGGTATCCTCTGTTCAATTTTTATGGTGTCCAACTCTATCCAATGCTCAAAATGGCGTCGTTTTAACTATTAGACATGGTTGAATAGTCTCTAAACTCATGTCCAAAGTCATTTTAACTATTAGACAGGGTTGAATAGTCTCTAAACTCATGTTTAAAGGCTAAAACGACATCGTTTTGGCCATTGAACATGATTTGACAGAGCAAAATTAGACAGAGAATCTGAACTCAGTTCAAGGAGCTATCATGTGGCCTAATATCCCACGTGGAACTCCCCTACCAGTTGCAAGATGATGACATTCAGAGGATGTTTAGATCACCTTTTAGAATAGATACGAAATGAAATGGTGATTTTTAAGAATAGAATAGAATATGTATTATTTAATTTAGTTTATTTTTAAAAAATTCTAATGATAGTGTAATGTCAATGTTTAGTTTGAAAACATAAATTTGAAATGACAAATGAATAACTAACAAAAAAAATCAAAATATTCATTCGTCTCCACTAACTATATTATTATTATTATTATTATTATTATTATTATTATTATTATTATTATTATTATTATTATTATTATTATTATTA
>JANZLC010000003.1:29725639-29748117 GCA_026413385.1 Erythroxylum gracilipes
TATTAACTAACTCTCTTCTTGAGAACTCCTGGCTAAATTTGTAGGTTTGCAATGTTTTTTTCTCATCAAACTTAGTCCCACTCCCAATTAATAATGTTTTCTGGCCTCCAACAAGTCTTAAATGTTTCTTTGGACAATACTTGTTCAAATGCTCACGCAGATGTGAAGTCCCGTTTGTACCTTTAGCAGAAAGCTTCCCTTTGCAATGCTTACACTCAGCCTTATCAACACCTTTCACAGTCACCAAATTAAACTCTAGCCACACAAGAGAAGTACGCTTCTTGCTTTTAGTTGCACCATGATCACGCAATTCTATAGCTGCAATCTTCTCTTCTTCATGAGGTGGACTAGAGAGATTCTCAACTCCTTCCATCGGTTCCACACTATCACTCACGGTCACAAATTTAGCTGAATTTTTGATAAGCAAACGACATACAGTCACGAAACAATCCAATGGAATTAGTTAGATTTAAACAAGTATAGGTGTTAGCTGATTTAAACAAGTGTAAGTGGTTGATGACATTAGAAATAATAAATAGTATTAGAAATAATAAATAGTATTCGATGGTATTGGTAGTCGGTAGATGACGTTGAATTTAGGAAATAGGAATGCAGAAATAACTTGTAATTTAAAAATAGACACAAAGGTATTGTAATTGTAATAAGATACAAAGGTATTGTAATTGTAAAAATAGCAAGTTCAGCATCGACGTGAGAAGGCGTACCAAAACAGAATTACAATACCTTTGTATCTTATTTCTTGGGTCCAAAACAATTTGTAAGACAAGTGCAGTGCCTCACAGCGACACAGCCTCACACCATGCAGAAATAACGTGTATAGGCGTATAGCTCAGCAAGTGGGACGACCTTGCGAGTGACGACCTTGCGCGTATGATGACTAATGACTAGTAACTTGATGGTTGCGTTAATCACATGCAAGTTGCAACGTAACAGAGCTTTCTTGACTAGCAGATGCAATGACGAGTAACTTGATTGTCAATGACGAGCAATATAAATTGTGGCTTGAGAGTTGAGACTTGAGACGACAACGACTAGGAGTTGGAACGTTTGACGAAGCTTTCTAAAATATTCCAAAGACACAAATATTGTTAGGTTTTGTTGTATGTAATTGATTTATTTCCTTCAGTTCAGTGATTTCTTAGTATTTACGTTCCTTTTAATAACGATGGCAAGATGCAAACAATTATATATGTACCAATTAATGTTGCTATTTGAAAAAAAATATATATTGTTATTTGAAAACAGATCAGGTATGGGTATCCATCGGTTCGGGTTTTTACTATACCCATATCCAAATCCATATCCACATCCATTTTTTAACATCCATTTAAAATCCGTTTTGTAGCATCCATATCCATCTTTTAGGGTCGGGCAGTACAGATATGGATCGGGTTGAAAACCCATTGCCATCCCTAATTGAGGCTGTTGTTTTGTGTAATGTGGTGTGCGAAAATTTCATATTTGTAGTTGAATTTTCTGTCCATCGTAGGTGATTTTCGGGACTGTCTTTGTTTATGTGAAAAATTTTCAGCAGTTGTCGTGGGAGTTGCATCTTCATTGGTTTAACATTTTGGTAATAAAACGTTTATTATTTTGCTGAGTTTTCGTGATTGCGATTTTGTTAATTTGAGGTTGTTGGTTTGATTAATGATTGGGGGCTGTTCAGAAATTGTTTTTATGCGAAAAATGTCCAATATAGGCGTGATACTGTAGTTGTATTTTTGGTGACGTTTCGATAATGAAACATTTATCCGATTGATGTTTTTTTAATGCTATTGTGTGTAGAGTGATCGTAATTCTTCTCAATAATTTACAACAGATATTGTTCTGCCATTTCCCACACTTTCGGTCGATGAAGCTACATATTTAGGGAAGTGTTTTTATTTTAAGTATATTCGTTTATGTTCTTTATTATTTTAATCACTTGAGTTATTTATTTATTATCTTTATCATTAAAAGAAGTTGAGAAAATTTTCTCTTGAGGTTAGCACGAGTTGGTCATATTATTGAGTGTGAATTATTTTTATAGGTTGTGAGGATAAGGATAGTGCCAAGAATTAGGCGAGTCGACTCTGTAATACCATAAGTTCATTATTGTTCTTTGGTAAAAATACACTAAGTGAAGACGTTGCAAACGTAAGCAAAGTGGGCCGAACTACATTATTTTTGTTTGTGTTAGAAACAACTGCGGTCATATCAAAATTTTTGCGAAATTACATCCTTTCAAATTTTTACTATTCAAAAAATTAAAATATAACATAATATGTAGTTGCCAATTGGTAGCATTTGTCATTTTCTTTAATGACATAAATAGTGTTTTGCCTACTTAGTTCCTTTCAAGAGAAATTAGTATGAGTGATGATATTATTAAGTGTGAATTATTTTTATAGGTTGTAAGAACAAAGGATAGTGTCAAGAGTTGGGTGAATCGACTCTGTAATGTCTTGAGTTTATTGTTATTTTTTCGTAAAAATGATTAAGTTAGGTGAAGACCTTGCAAATGTAGACAAAGTGTATCGAATTACATTTACAAATTTGTGATGTTGATTTGTTGTGTTGTGTTGTGTTGTGTTTCATCTTTTTATTTTAGTTTGTGTTATAACCAATTGCGGCCGAACTAAAATTTTTGCAAAACTACTATGTTTCATATTTTTACTATTCAAAAAATTAAAATATAACATAATATGCTTTTTGCCAATTGGTAGCGTTTGTCATTTTCTTTGTTTAATGACATAAATAGTGTTTTGCTTACTTACCAACTACTTACGTTCCTTTCAAGAGAAACCATAATGAAGCAACTAAAGTTGAGGCATTCAATACCTCATCGCGAGACTCTCAGCTTGAAAGTAGGCCAAAAAGTGGGTATTTAAAGCCTTACCTAACAATTTACTAAAACAACTTGCATGCTATTATTATGTTAATATTCACATTTAAGTTTTTGATGGGACTGTTTTGGAAAAAGATGTAAAAGTGGAAAAAGTGTAAAGGAACAATTATGTTTAGGGTTAATTAATTATAAACTAATCTATAAAGAGGATAACTAATAGCTTAAATTATGGTTCAAGTTCTTTTTTATAAATAATATATGTAATTATGAAAAGTAAAAAATGTCATTCACTTTATTAATATGATATTAATACTAAACAATAGAAAAGTTACATCTTTATAATTGAAATTTCACATTTTTATGATATTTATGCAATAACGGAGATGGTGAGTCTTGAAATAACTGGTCAAATTGTTTCTTTGTAATTACAAGTTAAAATTAAGGAAATAATTTTTTTGTAAAAATATAAAAGAAAGGTTGTGTATATTATGACCTTCCTCAGCATTGTTTTGAAACTCGGACCGGACCAACTGATTTGACCGGTTTGATCGGTGACCGGTCGACTATCCGATCCGGATGACCCCTAAAAATCGGTCTCCAATTGAACCAGTAAGAACCGGTGAAAACCAGTCAATGAATTTTTTATTATTTTTTAATATTTTTATATTATTTGGTTTTTCTATTTTTTAATATTATTAATATTGTATATAATTAAATATAATTATTACATAATTATGACGTCACACTGATTCGATCAGTGGTTGAACCGGTCAAACCGGTGATCAATAAGGCCTCCGGTTCGATGTCCGGTCTGAGTTTCAAAACCTTGCTCCTCAGACAATGTGCACCGAATAAGTTGACTTTTTAGCTTATAATTTTAATGAAATTTTGACTTTTTATAACTTCTGAAATTGTTAGAAAATTATTAATCATAATTTAAATAGTTATTGCCTTTTTTTATGAATTAGTTCGGGGTTATGGAATGGGGAGCAGTGTGCTGTGTCTCTAACTCTCTATGCCTGAATAAATCCCATCTATTCAGATATATTGTTGTCATTCTCCTGTGCCTCTGTGCTTGAAGAAATCCCAACCATACATTACAGCAGTTATGAAGGCGATGGAATGTGTTGGCCCATGATAAGTTGTGCCATTTGATTGTTGCACCCCGTTGAATTGAATTGAAGATGTGTATTGTCACTGTCTGTTTTCGGGTCTCAACCACTCCGAATTAAAGTTTTCGGATAAATTTTACGTAGTAGGAGGCGGTTGTTTCCTTACACACAATGATTCGAGCAATGATGCTGTGTAGAGCGTACTATTTTGTGATGATTCCATCGTGCATGATGGAGTTCCGAAATCAACCGACTGAACCGGTTCTGTATTTTAATAATTGAGGACGTCTATCTTAGAGTCGGTCATGAATATGTAATTGAAAACGATGGATGTCTAACTTTGCATATCATAATGGTGGAAAAAGACACTTCTTTTTAAAGGAAAGGGTGTTTCCCATAGACACAATTGTACCTCGTCCTTAATTTTGCAACTAAAATTTTACATGAGTTAGGTCTGTATAATTTAACTAAAATTTGATTTATTTTTTTCTTACTTACGTTTTTTCAATTAATCTTATCATACAGGACTTATTTAATATAAAATATCTAATTAACATAATTTACAGACTATTGTATCAATCTAAAAATTTACTTAATGCACAGTTAAAAGATAACAATAACAGATTCTTTCATTTAAAAAAAAAGATGCGTTAAAAATATTAGTTAAGATTTGTCAAATCTCATATTTACATAGAACAATGAATAAGCACGATTAGGAGAGATTTACAATTTTACCCCTAATTAGTTTAGTCGAGAGGATTAAATGCAACCTACTTTTGGAAAAGCATTAATTATTATAGTAAAATAGAGAATAATGCACGTTTTATTTTAACACGTCTAAAATGGCTATAATGTATCTATTTTCCAAATAAACACTTCTCAAATATATATAAAAATTAAATTAAATTATTCATAACTTTTATTAATTATTAATTTTAGTTAATTCAATACATATAATATCATATTAAATTAAATTAAATTATTCGTAACTCTTTTTGATAATTAATATATTAAATATTTAAATAATATATGCTTAGTTAATAGTAAATCAATTTATAAAAACAAAAATGAAAAATAAAAACCAAAATTTACAGTTTTCATAAAATTAAAAACTAGAAAATATAAACAAAAATAGAAAAGTAAAATTTAAAATTAAAACAAAAAGACCCTTAAATAAAATGATTTTTTTTTTAAACGTAACTCAACTATATGTCCTCGTAATTGTCATGTGATCGTAGACCATGATGATTATATTATAGTGAATTAAAACGACCTGAAAAGCAGAGTTTCACCTTTTCTTCATGTTAATTTCATATATAGCCCATGAGCTTTGGCAATCTAGAAAAGAGCATTTGCTCCTTAGGAAATTGATACAATACATGAACCGGAAGGAATCAGACAAGTTGAATAAACCGCCGACTTGTCCTATGTATGAGGATACTTCTTCACGGTCACTTCAGTTGTATCCTCCCTCCCCTTGTAGATGATAACAACACACAAAAGCATTCGAGTAGTTATCCTCCATTGTAGATGATATCACTCGTAATTATATATATAAAAAACACTATATATTATATATGTTTCAATTTAAAAAAAAACGGAGGAACCCGTAGTTGCTATCTTTTAGATACGCATTAGGTAAACCTCCGGATTGATGCAATAGTCTATAAATCACGCCAACCGGGTACTCCGTACTAGACAAGTCCTATACGACAGGCTCAATCGAGAGAGTGTACGTAGGGAGATTAGAACACAGGACCTTTTGATCCTATGCCCCTACTCCACCCACTCTACTACTCCCTTGAGGGCTATATATGTTACATACATGAACTTAATTAATATTTTTCATTTTTTATAAATATAATAACAATCTTTATTTCTTTTTTCTTAACATTTATGTTTAAATTTTATAAAATTATGAAAAACATTATGGCCTGAATTAGGTCTAAGATTTGAGTTTTAAAGGTGGGAAAGGGCCTATAGTTGCATATTACAAAAGATACTTAATTAGTGCATGTTGGATTCGAACCCTATATATGATCATACAAGAACCACTTCTTTGATAAAAATGAGTCCAAGTGAAATCAAAACCTGTTATCTTTTCAATCAGAACCCAATTCCATCTTATGACATTGTTTTTCTGAAAAGCTCAGCCTTTTTTATTACGATCCTATGGAGGATTTTTGCCCACGTAGAAATTCTCAGGACCCAGTGATCAGTTCTTCTTATACAAACAATCAAACCCAGATCAAATTGTCACAAATCAACATTGTAGTAAGTGTTACCTTCCCCACAAAATTAGATCTTGGTATCATCTGTGGATGTGCTAAGCTTAGCTACTTAAGTATGGAGTCCTGCTACTTATTAGAGAGCCTCAAGCCACAGTTCTCCCATATGTTATCTCCTTCATTCATATCAACTTGGAAGCTGCCAGCAGGAGGGTCAAAGTATGAATCGTTAGTGCTCTCGGGTATTTTCTGTTTTGCAATTTCTTGGCCATTATAGGTCTCAAGTTCCACATAAGAATTGTCAGTTCTGATATCCTCTCTGTGCTTCTTGTTACACTCTGTTGTAATGTTAAAGTAGATGTTCATGGCCTCCCATTTTTCCTTGCACTCGTTCGGACTTCGATGGTAGTCCAAACTGTACATATATGCTGATATCTCCTCCCACAAACCTTCTCCTGAATACCTACCAATCTCTTGGAATTTTGTTTCCATGGCGGTTCTTAACTGCGTTAGACTTAAAATCTCAGGTTCAGTCCATCTAATGTTAGAATTGTCATCACCACTGCTAATCTTACGTGAATTAGTCTCTTGGTTTTTTCCGTAGCTTGATACTGCAACTTGATCGATGGAAAGTGAGAGTTGTGGTTCTTTGCCTGTATGTTTCCTCAGGGTCTCCATTAGGGCAGCATCTCGAGCTTCGATCCATTGTCTCTCTTTAGCCCAGAGCTCATGTTCTTGATTAAACCGAGCCACTTCTTTCTTCAACCACTCTTCTTCTCTTAACATTCTCTCATTTTCCCTATCCTCAACGCTCTTCAACGTTCTCTCCATCCAAGTCTCTTGTGTCTCAAACAGCTTCCTCATTCGTGAGTCAACAAAGTTCTTCACTTTTGCTTTCCATCTCTTCTTAGCCTCTTCACTGTAACTTCGACTCTCAGTTCCTCCTTTCTGCAACTTTTCCTTTGATCGGTTCATCATGCAAGCAATGACAGAAAGATCATCATCATTGTTCTCAGAAGACGAAGTCTCAAATTCAGACGTGTAGGAGAAACTCAGGATCTCGCTCCTTTTGCATTTTTGGTTGATTAATGTGTTGATTGGTGGTTGGTAATGGAGAGAGTTGGGAACAAGATTGGTTTCTGATGTAGAAGCTCCATTGCTTGTCTCTCCATAGAGTGCCTCAAAATGGCGAAAGAACCTATAATGCTTCCCATCTTGTCTTCCAGATTTACCTTCCTTGGTTTTCTTGTAGTATTTGTACAAGTTCTCAAATTTCTCTCTACACTTCCTTCCACTCCTCTCGTACCCATGTTCTTTAGCCATGATTCTGTTTGAAGAAAGAACCAACCCAAGTTACAAAGCAATGAATTGCAGAAAATGAAAGTGACCAAGTAGGGTTTTGATAAACATGATAAGAATGCAAGAACTAGGAGCAAATCATTATAAAGAACAAGCCAAGTTGGTTCAAATGCAATTTGGGTTGAACATATACCTTGAAACCTCATCCCAAAGTGGACCTTTCTGATTGGCCTCCTTGAACCTGGAATCGAGCTTAGATCTGATCTCAAGAAGAGCAAGTGCTTCTTGCCTTGGCCATCTGCTAGTACTCCCTCCACCATTATTACCCATCCAACCTCGATTCTCCGTATCCACACCATAGAGAAAACCAGCACCACCTGAAGAACTACTAGTACCTACAACAGCAGCACTACCTGTTGTTGTTGTAGCAGCAGTATTAACATAACTGCAATAATGATCATGCCCAAGCTTGACCAGTCCACTTGGCACCATAAATTCTCCAACCATAATGGAGTCGTAGTGATGGTGATGTCCTTGTGGTGCAAGATCACCAAAGAATGGTTCTGTCACTTGTGGGCTTCCCTGAAAAATGGTTGTTCCAGACATCAATTGTTGGAGATCCGGTAAGCCGTACTGGTGGTGGTCACCCATTTCCAAAAAGCTTACCTAAAACGTTTTGGATTTCAAACACATGTAATGATAAAACGAGAGAGGTTAGGGTAGTTAATACTATGTATGTGTTTATGGGTTGAAAGAAAACAGAACAAAAAGAGAACTTGGGCAAAGTAGGAGGCTATGTTCTTGAGGAGACAGGATCCGAGACTACCGCAAACTTCATCACTCTCTCTTGCAGTTACAGAGAGATTGTGGGATGTGTAAGAACTTACGTAAGACAAATGGGAAAGCTTTACAAGATGAAGTTAAACTGGGCATAGCACTGATTAGATGACGAGTACACAGTGCTGGGATTCTTACCTTTTGACCGACCAACTTTGGTTTCCTGCTGATCCTGTCGTTAGTTCATATGGATTGCCAAGTCTAAGGACGATGAGGTATAAGTCCGCTGGCTCATCACACACGTACAGTAGGCTACTGCATGGCGTGTTGTTTGTAACTCCAAAGTTATTTTGATCCAATTAATATCAATACCTTTTGTACTTCAAAAAGTTTTCAATGGTCATTAATATCCTAAATCATATAAATATTATTTTATAAAAATAAAAAATATTTAATAATAATGAACATTAAAAAATTATAAAATAATATTCTTTTGTTAATCCTCCCTTCAAATAATTAGGATTTGATTTGGCTTACACAAAATATTTATTTAGCAATTGAGAGTGATTTGAAAAAAAAAATATTCTTGTATTCTAGTCTTATGAATTTTTCATTCTTGTTAAATATTTGAGTTTTTTATAATCTCGTATTTATATTAGACTACGACAATTCAATAAAAACTTCAAATTACGTTGGAGAATTATGTCAATAAAAATAAATAATAATAACTTTAAGGGATAGCAAATTTAAATGTGTCTAATCTTTTGAAAATTTTTCAATTTAGTCCCAAATTTTCTAAAATTTTTAATTTAATGACTAAACTTTCAAAGTTCGTAAAAATTAAGTCAAAAGTTCCTTTTTGTTGATAGGACTAATAAATGAACATCGACGTATTTTTAATAGATATGTTATATGAATAAATAATTTTTGACAAAATTTATACGAAATTTAAAAGATTACTTATTAAATTAAATATTTTAAAAAGGCTTAGTATTAATTTTTTTAAAATATAAAACTTAAACAGTATTGAATTTGCAGACGAGAAAAGGTTTGCCTTTCTTGAGTGAATATTTATATTAATTTAATTTCCTAATTTTTGCAAATTATTAGAAACAATGATCTAAAGTTCTTACTTTATTGAAAAACAATGATTTAGAGCATTACCAATTTAGGTATAATCTCTCTACCTAGCTCTTTCTGCTATATTTGTTGCCGCTTGAGTGCTATTAATTGTTGTACTTATGGCGAACCATGGGACATACTTTGGTCGATAATTTTGTTCTTTCTGGGTAATTATTAATTACATTTTTTATTTTTAAATAAATTATTTATTAAGTTATGTAATTTGATTGAGATAAAAATAATAAAGTGATCAAATAAATGATCTAAATTAATGGGTCGAAATTTGGGTGAAAATAGATCCAATTAGTGTAAACTGGACCCATATCAACCTTATGATGGGGAAACCCAATATGAAAGCTATATAAAGGTTAAAGTCTCATGCAATTGCTCATATCAATCATAAGCATAAAAAATCTACGACTTGTTAAGAGAGCTTACATATTTAGAAAACTATAAAAATACCTAGTCCGTGTCCCATAGAGCACTTTCCATAAAAAGTTCCAGAAAATTCGTAACTGTTTGGAGTTCGAATAGGCATCAAAATTAGAGATGGAATTGAAATCTAGTATTTTACATTACCTTCGCTTTTAATCCTTTCATATAGATCCGGGATACGTAATAAGGTCCATATTGCGTATTACATTAATTTCATTTCGAACCTTTATTATATATATAAGAAGTACTAACTGTAGATATATATGGTTTCCAACTAATAGGCCACGTTCTTTTAAACACGAACATGTGATATGGGGGACCATCGTTAACTTTGTTCCAATTTACCTTTAAATTGTCCAGAATATATTCTTTGTCTCTTCATTTAGATTGAATAATCACATCTATCTGCAAGCAATAAAGTTTTCTCTTTTACTTCTTTTTCTTTTTCAAAACAATTAACTATTAAAATTTAGGTTAATTGGAAAATATAAATTAAACTTTACTCAATTCGGTAATACTAATTTAATTTTAAAAATGTTTAATTTTATAATACTAACCAAAATTTTAAAAATGGCTACAAATTACTCTAACTTTTAACTTTTTATAAAAATAATCAAATTTTAAGTTTTCGTTAATATAAATTATATAGCGAGTTACATTAGATTAATATTTTTGTCACATTACCGTGATATATGTATTTATGTTATGTATGAATTTTATTACTTAATGAATTAGAAATATCAAAAACTCTATACCCTCTTTCGTATATTTCAGTTTATAATTATTTTAGAGTTTTTAATATTTTTAATTTATTAAATAATAAAATTTATATATGACATAAATATAATGTGTGATAGTCACGAGATAAAAATATTAATCTGACGCAGCTCGTTACATTACCTACATTAACAAATAATTTTGTGGACAAGAAAAAACAATTCGAAAGTTAATTAGAACAATTTTGAATTCCTAATTTTGGGGTGAATGTTCAAGTAATTTAAGAATCTCCGAAAGGGATATATCGGAGGGTCAGGAGGAGAGGAGTTTTTCCTGAGACACACTGAATTTGCTTTGCTCAGTTCTGATTACTTGATCCACACGTTCCCGACCCTTTACCTTTCATTTCCTCCTCGTGTTGCATGAGAAGTGACCCTTTCGTGTTCTTATTACATATGTATGTGTTCTCGTCTCGACCACGACTGTCCTGGCTCCCACAGTTACTCTCGAGAGAAAAATGTTTTCTATGTCTCGATCTTATCTTGGTTTTTGTATCAAAGTGATGCCGTATTTTATAATATTTTCTTTAATTTCAAAATTTTCCAAATATTTATTACATCTATTCCGCTTTTCTAAGTTATGTGACACTTATTAATTTTAATTCTCCACTTCTAATTTATGAAACTTGATGCATACATA
This sequence comes from Erythroxylum gracilipes, assembly GCA_026413385.1. Classification (NCBI taxonomy): domain Eukaryota; kingdom Viridiplantae; phylum Streptophyta; class Magnoliopsida; order Malpighiales; family Erythroxylaceae; genus Erythroxylum; species Erythroxylum gracilipes. Next base: position 29,736,877 of record JANZLC010000003.1, read on the forward strand.
TTATTTGGCCTTATTGTTTAATCAAACAATTCATTTCTTTTTTTTAGTTTATGAAACTTAATAATTTGACGTTATTTTTCTAGATTGGACAACTCATCTCTACTCCTCTGTTAAAAATTTACAAGTAAAGTAATCCTACATAAAAAATATATATAAATGAAGTGAGTTATATTTAAAGATATCACTCATAAACTATTACCTTGGAATTTTGAATTGGGAAATGATGTCAAAATTATATATGACTCACTTAGATCTGTTCTAATTTCTCCTCAAGTCTCCTTAAAATCTTTTGATGATAACAAAAAAGCACCCCCTCAAAACTTTTTATTAGTATCATAATTAAGATGGTAAAATCTGATGAATAAAAATTATTGTATTTGGGTTAAGTAAATAGGTAATTCATGGAATGATTTGAATGTTTCGCACAAGCTATAAATTGAGAGAGAGCTAGTCCGATATAGACAGATTTACTTACGAAAGAAAGATGTTGAAAATTCACAAATAAAGTAAAATCACTTTAGAAGTAGACATAAGGATAAAGTATCCTATTTCTCACAAAAGTTTTAAACTGGTGTGGCACATTCAGACTTTTGGGTATGGTTATTTAATATAATGTTGCTTCTCTAGAGAAGGGGAGTGTTGGGAATAAATAATAATCTTTAGGTTTGATGATTTTTCAACAGCCCCCGAATATTATATTGCACACTCTCAATGATGATCGTATGGGTGTTAGTCGCACTCAACTTATTAATCCTATTATTAACTTCTAATTGTTAGCTCTTTAAAAAAAAAAGATTAGAAGAGTTAAAGTTGGTGGAAAACTAATACGACTGTAATTACATAAGAAGTGGGGGTTCAATTGGCTTGAGTGCAGGACCTTGAATAGGTAAGGAAGTTTGTTTGTAGCCCAAACGGGAATGACGGGGTCCTCTCTTCTTGCAAATCACAGCTGTATATCACACGCCAAATCATGTCAATCTATGGAGTCGTACGGTTTTGATGAATTGCGTGGAGCCCAGTTTGGAATGGACGAGTGATGATTGAGGTGGCGGTGGGGTTAGGGGAATATGTGATATACACGATGATGATTCAGATTTATATGGTAGGGTTACTAAGGTGGAGCCTCTTTTTTCCTACCATATATTGATTATGATGACTTTATCCAGAGATAGACATTTAGGCTCGGATCAAGCCAGCCTGACTTGTAATGAATGGGTTAGCCCATGGTCAACATGTTAAGCCAAAATTGACCAGGCTTTGGGCACAACTTTTCTAAAAACTATTAGACCACAAGTTGATTTGAGTTTGGATTAGCCCCATCGATCTGGCCCAAGGCATAACATTTATAACAAAACGATATTGTTTTGCAAAAATGACATTGTTTTTATTTTTTAATTTTAAAAAATAAAAATAATATGTCAGGCTGGACTTAGATCACGGTTCTTATTAACTTATAAAAGATTCCAATCTAACTTTTTATATATATATATATATATAAAGGCATTAGAGATATTTATTACTTTATGCTATGAAATTAAAAAATTATCTAAGTCCTATAATTTCTAAAAATTATCATTTGTTAGTCTTTTGTTTATTTTCATTCAAGGCGGATTGTTGAAGACTATAAAAAGATTATGTTTTGAGGAAAAAAGTTTACATGATTTATTTATATAAGGAAATATGTCGTTTCTCACCTAAAAAAATGATCTTTTCCTATTTTTTGTGTCAAATTTATTAAGAGATTATGAATTGGTTGTGGATGGTAATGAAGTTTGAAATTTACAAGTGAAGCAATTTCACATTAGAAAGAAACATAAAAAATAAGATATATATAAAGATAGACTCATAAGTCATCGTTTTAAAGTGTTTTAAATTGAGATATAATATTCTAGTTACATATGGATTCACTTGAACTGGTCTAATTTCTCCTTAAACTCACTCAAATTTGTTAGTTCGTGAAGTAAATTAAATGGCTTTGTGTTAGCTATAAGTTCAAGAAGAGTTAGTTTGATATGGATAGATCCACTTGTAAAAGGGGAGATGTTAAGGATTTCTAAGCGAAATAATCTCACATCGAAAAGAAATATAAGAATAAAGTGAGTTGTACGCAACGGTAAAACTCATAACATATAACCTTAAGATTTTTTGTGGAGATATGATATTCTAATTATATATGGACTTACTTAAACATGAAATACACTCGTTTTAGTGCATCAATTAACATATATTCCAAAATTAAACTTAAGGGATGATAATTGATTTAGTGACTACGTTAATTATAAATGTATCGATGAACTATTCCATAAAAGGCTATTTTGAAATTGTAAAAAATGATAAGCTTAGGGCTACATTCTAGTGTAAGATGATGAGTTTTCTTGTATAACCATGTAAATTCTCATAAATCTTTAGAAAAGGCATTAATGATATTTTTTACTTTATTATATGAAATTAAAAATTATCTACCTAAGTCCTGTAATTTCTAAAAATTATCATTTGTTTATTTTCATTTAAGGAGGATTGTTGAAGACTCTGAAAAGATTATGTTTTGAGGACAAAAGTTTACATGATTGATTTATATAAGGAAAGGTGTCGTTTCTCACTTACAAAAAATGACCTTGTCCCATTTTTTGTGTCAATTTTAATAAGAGATTATGAATTGGTTGCAGATGGTAACGAAGTTTGAAATTTACAAGCGAAGCAATTTCATATTGGAAAGAAACATAAATATATAAAAATGGACTCATAAGTCATCATCTTAAAGTTTTAAATTGAGATATAATATTTTAGTTACATATGGATTCACTTGAATTGGTCTAATTTCACCTTAAACTCTCTCAAAACTGTTAGTTTATGAAGTAACTCAGATGTTTTCGTGTTAGCTATAAGTTGAAAGAGAGTTAGTCTGATATAGATGGATCCACTCATGAAATGGGAGATGTTAAGAATTTCTAAGCAAAATAATCTGACATCGAAAAGAAATATAAGAATAAAGTGAGTTGTACGTAAAGATAAAACTCACAACCTATTACCTTAAGATTGTTTGTGGAGATATGATATTCTAATTATACATGGTTTACTTAAACATGAAACACACTTGTTTTAGTGTATCAATTAACATATATTCCAAAATTCAACTTAAGGGATGATATTTGATTTAGTGACTACATTGATTATAAATGTATTGATGAACTATTCCATAAAAGGCTATTTTGAACTTGTAAAAAATGATAAGCTAAAGACTACATTCTAGTGTAAGATGATATGTTTGTTTAAAGCGATTGAATATTGGTTTTGTCATTGCTTGTAGCCTATAAGTCATATCAATAAGTGTTATTTAAAGATATAACACATATAACAATATGTTGACATTAATAGGTAGATGTCCAAATAGCAACATTAACCTATTTGTATGGGCAACAGTGAGAGTAGAGAAAAGGGAAACATGAAAGTACATTTTTTGATAGCCTAGTAGATGATATTGGCAAGAGCAAGCGTTGATTTTTCAGGAGTGAGAGACATAAGATTATTGGAATATGTATTTAGATTTTAATAACAAAATTTAACAAATCTGCAAACTTATTTTATCTCGTAAACTTTAAGCAGGGTTCCTAATAACTTTAACCACTAAAAAAGGAACCAGTGCGCTGATACTCTCGTTCACCTTGCGGGCTTGGCGATTCCCGGAGTCCATCTACTACCAGACCCTCCTCTGCCGGTTCTTCATAGTCTTCATCAAGACTAGATTGGCGCTTTGAGTCGCCGTGGCACGTGTTCCCCGTTTGTTTTAGTTTGAGTTTTGCCTTTTGCTTTTCCCTTGTAGCAAAATAATAAAAAAAAAATAACAAATCGGCAAACTTATTTTATCTTGTAAACTTTAAGTAGCGTTCGTAATAACTTTCGGGAATGAGTTTGTCCAATATGATCATATCAACATTATTTTAGGAATTTATGAACAAACTTACAATAGTGATACAAGGTGTTTTATTATCATCAATGATCAAATGTGCATGTTGCTTCTTCGAATTGTACAAGGTAAGAGTTTGAAAGAAACAGAGCCAATATGGAGAGTGCATAAGGAAGCGTTTGATTGACAAGATAACATTCCTAAACAAAGTTGATTGGGCGTGCCTTTGATAAGAGATATATATTTTATCGTTTATCAAACAACACATCATTTCAATACATATTTGAGAAATGAGCTAAGTAAATAGTTCTTTACAATAGAGGAATGTGCCTAAACATTATAAAGATGCTCAAAAAGGAACACAAATAAGAGGCAACCATTTACTTAGCTCATTTATCAAATGATGGGAAGTTTGAGATTGAACATTACATGAATGGTTATTAAGTTGCTAATCTAAAAACATAAGTATGCTCTTGTGGTAAATAAGAGGTGACAGATATCTCATGTAATCATTCAATTTTAGTAATTACTTCATAGAGGAGAGATCGAAAAGAATATGTTCAAGACTACTTCTCTGAGGAGGCACACCAAAGATGTTATTGAAAATTTATTTATTCATATTTTAGTTAAAAATTTTGGCCAGCACCCAGGAACAACATGAATAATTTATAAATCATTTAACACATAAGAACGAAACAGTGAAAGCCAAAAAGGAGGAGAATCAGAGAACACGTTGAAAGGAAGAAAGGCAACATGCCAAATAAAATATGAAGGCAGTGCACTTGTAGTAAATACAAAAAAGTTGGCTACAATTCAAGAACAATACCATGATAATGAGCTTCCTTGTATAACCATGTAAATTCTCATAAATGTTTACAAAAATGTTTAACATATGTTTCATTGAATAACCATGTTTTAGGTTATGTAACACAATACATTTTATTTTCAAAAAATTTCAACTATTCGAAAGCATTAGAATTATTGTTGATAATGGATTAATAAGTAAGTTAACCACAACAAATTTATTCACTATATTATGTGTTTTATTAGACCGATTTGATCGAAATTGTCTAACTTTTCAGTTAGAATTTTAAATTTTTGGTTTAATTTACTTTAATAATTTTTATTGTTAAAAAATAATTTATTTATTAATTAATTGATCAATTTTTATAAATTAACATAAAATGTAACATATTTAATTCATATTACCCCATATTTAGGAAAGAACCTCCTTCAAGTCTTCTTTATAGTTCAACAAATGGATCCCTAAAATTTGGAACTTTTCTTCGTAAATACTTATTAAATAAAGGATGTGGAAGAAGGAAAGTTGTTAAAACTCAAATCCCATAACTCCGTAAGGAGGTGAAAGATGGATGATGCGTTGTTAATATCATGTATTTTTTGACACCTGGCTTTCAAAATGAGACGATGTTGAGTGAAAAACGACGTCGCTCCTTATATGACTGATTAAATGGCTGATCAAACGATATTGTTTTTCTCTGTAGAAGTAGAAAAACAAAGGATTGATAGATGAAAACTTATCGAAATTATGAAAATTAAATTAATAGGTGTTGAAATTAAAAAAAAAGCATAAGCTCATAATCCTAAAAATAATTAATCCTATATAAAAATATAACGAGAGTCCAAAATTTTGTCTTTACTTATGTAATTAATTGTTCATAAATTCACTAGTTACAAATTTAAATATGAATTTAAACAAAATATTGAATGTAACACTTAGATTTTAGACTAGAATTTGTGTACTTGAAGCGGCCTTTTTTTTTTCCTTTCTGAAATGAGAAAAAATGTATGTTATGTTAGATGTACATGTTTTTGTTTCAAGGTTCATGGAAAAAGAAACGTACAGATATGCTAGAGATAAAAATATTCATTTTATCGATGCCTATGCATACGCGGTTGATCTGTTCCAGTGATCTGGATCTGAACTTGTAGACATTCAGATAAGATAGGATTATCCAACCTGATGTTAAATCAAGTGTTATGGTTGTGGACTAAAGTGTTTGACTTTGAATAAAAAAGTCGCGGGTTTCGACTTCCCCTGTGGTCGATCTACTATGTTTTAATTATATGTAACCATTTAAAAAAATAGATTGATAGATTTATCTGTAAAAAATTTGGATTGATAGATTAAAGATAAAGTATAATTGTAAGCACTTATTCAAGACAAGTTAAAGAAGGTAAAAGCACTATTTCTTCTTATTGTGCCATACGAGCTCTTTCTTGACCATATAGGAGGTCAAATGTTCTTCACTAAAGTTTAGTGAAGAACATGTTTTGATACATAGTCATGTGTCAAAGCATGTTTAACATTTTTTCCATTTTCTGTCCCTTCCATCTACACATTGAAGATGCTAGTGTTTCTAAATTAGATCTAAAAGAACATAGGTAATCCATAGGCATCCGGCTCGCTTCCACTGACAATATGACAAAATCTTAGGTATGATAGCATTTGTCCACAAGAATAATCAACTACAAACTTCATCTCTATAGAAAGATTTGACTGGACGTTACTAAAAAGGTGCTAGTGTTTCTAATTTAGTTCTAAAAGAACATAGGTAATCCATAGGCATCCGGCTTGCTTCCATTGACAATATGACAAGCCCACATCTTAAGTATGATAGTATTTGTCCACAAGAATAATCAACTACAAACTTTATCTCTATAGAAAGATTTGGCTGGACGTTACTGCTAAGATACATTTTCTTATTTATCAGGATCGTTTAATCCCTTATTGTTGGTATTTGAGATTTTTCTTTATATTACTGCCTTTTTTTTGCAGTTTTTAACTGCACAAAAAATCTCCTGGAATGTTAGGGATTTAGTTTGTAGTTGACAAAGAATTACATTCTGCTACTGTCAAATCTAGACTGCTTTGTCAAGGGGAAGATATTTTTGTTCTGCATTTTAAGAGATGATATTTCTAGTCCCTCGATTAGCCACATCGTCACTAGAGTTTATCTTTGTTGTCTGTTCTTCATACTTCAGCCTAACCTTATAATTCTCATTTTGTCCAACAGTTGCTAATGGAATCAACATGTTGGCCCAATTTATTTGACAATGCTTTAAATATTGCGAGGTGAAGTGATGCTCTTCATTTTCCAGATCATTAAGAGAGGTATGCCTAGGTGCTGTATTGGGCTTCCAATCTTCAGTATCTAAGGTTTAAATTGTCGAGTTGTCCAGAAACTCATTTGAAACAATTTGTACTCCCACAACCTCATCATTATTCACCAGGAAAGAATCAACCCCCAATAATTCATCCTATCATTTAGTTTGAAAAATTTTTCTTATAAGAATCCATTTCTTGGTTGAATTATGAGACTTCCAAGAATATGTCACCTTAATTTGAGATTTTTCAATTTTCCCTGTTTCACTCAATTTGAGAATTGGTAAATTATCAGGTAATATAGCATTCCTTTTAACCTCCAAACAGATTTTTGTATACCTAATTCGCCTCATTCTAGATGTTTGATAATTCATACAAAGAGAATTTCCTAAAGAGCTTGCTAAAAAAACTCAATCTTTCAATTGTCCAAAATTCTCTAGCAAATTATGAAATTGCACCCACGTAGAAAAAAAACATCACACATCCCTTGTCAAAAACTATCCCAGGTTCCACTTCTGAATAAATATAGGTTGACCCTATATGCAAGGTCCCATTTCCAAAATTTCATTCAAATTACTGTTAACCCCACTGCTCAGGCATTGATGATTGGAAATGCGGCCTCTTACTCCAGAAGTATCCAACCAGAGTAGTAGACCAAGCTCTTGCTCCGGCTTGCAACAATTCAATTAGTGGAGTTACAACACCATCCTTCATAGTGTTTGGGTACTATTTCAGATGCACCTTATGCTGTTGTAAATGAATTTCTGTCTTGAGCTTACCTCCTTCCAGATGCATACTTTTGAAAAACGTGTCGATTGTGTAGTGCCCCTTACCCTAGGAATACGCACCGGAACTCCCGAAGGTCATTCGGCATATACCCAAGGATAAGGGTACGCTATGTTCGATCACTACATTCACTTCATAAGGCATGGTATCACAATTTACTTAAAAAGCATCATAAGAAGATAATAGTATTTTAAGATCCATTTTTTTAAATATCATTTCATAATCACCGAATGTCTACATTGTGCCTTTCAACATTTTCCATAGATACATCATCAGAGCCTAATGCAAAAGAACTACATGAGAGAGGAAATGTAACAATCTATCTAAGTCATCCAAAAACTCCAGCTGATCGACCTTTGAGCCATGACTTCTCTTGCCAAAACACAATCTACACCGCTGGTAGAGCCTCTCAATAGCTAGAGTCGTCTCTTGGTCCTGAAAAGACAACGTTGCAATTTTGGTGAGTTTTGCGAACTCAATGAGATAACCATCATCGATGGTTCACTCAACTCATGCAGCACATCATTTCACATAACATAAGATTTCACGACTTTGCACTTAACATAATTATCACATTCTCACTTAATCATAAGCACTTCTGCATTTCAATCAATCGAACCATAGTTAACAAGATGTATATGAAATGCTCATGAGATACTTTCCCAATTATTACATTGTTGTGACCGAGTGCTTGAACTGTCCCATGTAGGGCTCATTAAACGTTGAGCATAAGGCTCTAAATCATTATTGAGCTTGAGGCTCAGTTTCGCTCGTTGAGCTTAAAACTCTAATCGGTGGCTACTCTAATTACAACTGTCATTATCTGATTATGCATTCATGAATGGAATGCATGTACCACAATTAATCACATTATAAAACACATAAGTCTCACATTCACACTCAAGTAGTACTTCAATAATTCAATCCACAGTACATAAGCATCAGACCTCCTGTCCGGAATCCACAATCGAATCACATTCATTCATTATTCAAACATAATTATAAGCAAACAATAATTGAGAGAAACCGTCTAGGTTACTCACAGTTATTTCCCAAGCTAATGCCTGGAAGTGCCGGCAACGTCTGGAGGTGGACGTTCCAGTTGTTCCTCTATAACAATTAACATACACATATATCATAATTTGCACAATCAAAATTATTCAAGAATGCACATGTATGAAATGAATTATTTACAATGTATGTTCATGACTATCCCGAGTATCAATCCATCAATTTCATCACAAAGCATTCAACTATATCTTAATTTCCATTAACACATTCTTATAATCAATCATACTCTTGACACTTTAATCAAACAACCATTTTGGTTCTTCAAATAATTCATGAAAATTCAATCACAAAATTTCCACATTCTCACTAATTCAATTCCATCTAGTCAAACTCTTATCAATTTCTCATACATATCACTTATAAACATGCGCCCATGTAAAATTCTAATACCGACGCTCTGATACCACCTATGTTGGGCCCCGCTTTCCAGAACCCAACCCCGGAAACAAAATCGAAAAACGGAAAACGAAAAGCGAAACAAAAGAACGGATCCTAAGCCTGAAAGTGGGCCAAAACAAAATGCGAAACACAAATCGAAATCGTTTCTTAACGAGCCATAGAAAATCGAAAAGCTCGGAAATCATAAAGTGGAACAAAATAAAAAGCAGAATCTAAGGAACAGATTCACAAAATTCCGACATCTGAAACGAGTACCTTAGAAAAACACCACGTTAGAAACCATACGACACACTCGGTCTAAACTAATCCAAATCGGTATAAAATTTTTTTATATCACCAATTTAAACCATATACAAAAGCACTTCAATATTTTCAATCCATCAACACAATTCATCGGACCTCCTGTCCGGAATTCCAACACAAACAGACACATTCATATACTCATAACACTTCAATAATTCTCAATCCTCAAATTCATCGGACCTCCTGTCCGGAATCTAAACGTAATCAAAACATAATCATATACAGCCACATTCATATTCAAATTATATAAATCCATAATTCAAGCCCATATACAATTTCAGAACTCATTTCCATCATAAAAATAATTGTTACAAACCTTCATGGCATTCCAAACCATATACAATCCCAATATCAAAATCCAAAATACAAAAGATATAGAAATCCCCACAAAAATTAACATATGCCTAAGCTCTTAAATTTACAATGATTTATCTTAAACCAAAAATAAAATACAATCACAAACATGATGAACGGACATCTTATCTTTCTTTCATCCGATCTCCTTCATGATTACCTAAGATGGGGATAAAAGGGGGTGAGCTTTACAACTCGTGGATAACATGTTTATAACAGAAAATAAGCAAAAATAATTTTTCCAAAACTTTTGCCATTTTATGGAAATTTCACTGTAGAAAATTGGCAAAATGCTTATTTCTCAAAATTTTCAACTTTTCAAATGAATCATAATCAATTTCAAAAATTTCACGGTTTAAAATCTCAAATGTTTATTTCTCCAGAATCTCAAAATTTTCACAATTTATGAAAAATTCCAAAACATGAATGCAACACATTATAACACATAAGCACATAACACATCACAAATTTTGGTTTGGGTCTGTCCAGAAACAGAACGTACTGCACATTTCCGCATAGCGGTCCTGTGCAGCCGTGAACAGAACGTACTACACCTTTCCGCATAGCGGTCCGGTGTAGCTGTGAACTTATGAGAGTCCCTAACGGAGCTCCAATGCCACTAGCGGGCAGACTGGCGAAGCTTAGACAAGTGCACTTGACCCTCTTATAAGACCTAACTAAACCCACATAACACATTTCACACTTTAAAAAAAATCGAATTGCCCGAAGGCATATTTCGCAAACTTAATTTTCATCTCATGTCATGTTTCATACAAATTTCATTCACAATTTTAATTAAAAATTCACATAACAATATTTCAATCACACAAAGAATACAACATTTTAGCAACAATTTCGAATCAATCAAATAATCATTCAATTGCATCAATTTTATCAAAATATTTAAAACAATGAATTTAACCATTCGAAAACAATAATTTGAAAACCCTTTCACTTTATTTATTTTTCAAAAACACATATATAGCTTATAATTCAAATTATAAACATGGTACCCACCTCATATCCATGTTTGTAACTTGTTCAAAGCCTCTCCTATTGCCTTGGCTCCATAGCCTCACTTAATTTTTCCTCATCTAAGGCAAAATTCCCTAATTCATAGAAATCCAAAATTGAACAATTAATACCATGTAATCACCAAAATTCATCTTAGAAATCTCAAACCCATCATAATTTCGAGCTATCTAAATCAAGAAACTGCAAAAATTCCAAAATCATAAAATTCAACTTACCTTAACCTTTCACCAAAAGAAGAAATTTCTTGGCTTGAAATAAAGCT
>JANZLC010000003.1:29750055-29768650 GCA_026413385.1 Erythroxylum gracilipes
GTTTGGGAGTTTCCACGTTAATTCTCTTGTGTTATTATTTTCTGATATTTTTGTCTATTAAATATCCTTGGGTGTGGATTTGGGAGGTCTAAATTCCTAACAACATCAACCAAGAATGGTTGCAAACTTCTTCTAATATCTTTACGGTACTCTTTATATTCTTCTTTATCGAGGGTGAAGCAAAGCAAGGGTGAGTCATTTTGGGGATTCTCGCCTATCATAATGACGCGAGTGCCCCGAGAGTTGCTCTATATAACCCTTCTTGGAGCAGAAGTTCCAGTTAGACTCCATGCCCTTGGGAACAACGATAGCCGCAACTTAGCAATCCTCGTCTTAGGAGCGTCCAGCTGGCAAGTCGAGGACTGCGAATCTAAATTCTTTGTCGTCGGAGTTTTCTGGAGTTGGAACGGAGAGGGTGAAGGTGACGTAACACCTTGGAACTATTTCTTGGAACTTCTGTGTGTCAACGCTCATCTACTGAAACTGAGACCGTGGTTACAGATTTGCATGCATGCATTATTGGAGAGGAAAACTTGAGACATTTAATATAGTTAATGCCTACGAAAATTTACATAGAAATTGTCAAAACAAAAAATAAAACTTTTGAATAAAAAATAATGTAAAAATATTTATCATTTCAACCTTAAATTTTTTGAATTAAACAGTTTATTTTAAATATTTTTTATTAAAAATTGGTCAATTAATTAATTAGTTTTATAAATTAATAAAATTTTATAAACTATAATAAATTAGCTAATTTTTATTTAATAGTTTCATTCTTAAATCAAAATTTAATTTTTTAATAAATACTTCAATTTTCTTCGATCTTTATTACATGTCAATTTTATAGCAATCTAATGTCTGTTATACCTTTATCAAACCTTTTATCTTATCAGTTTAATCTTTGATTTAATTTTTAAAACTTTGATAAAAGTATAATAAAAATAAAAAATTAATTTATAACTTAACCTTAGTGTTTCTTGAATTAATAATTGTCAAAAGAATGAGAGTTTCATTTTTAATAGTTATCAATAAATATAAAAAAGAATTGTTGACAAAAATAAAACTAGAATGAAATTTATAATTTTTAATGATTATTTTATATTTTTACTATAATAATAAATAAAATAAAATAATTTTATTTTTAAATAACAATTTTTTTTGTAATTAGGATTTAACATAAAAAGAGTTGGTATAAAAATAAAATTATATTAATCTTTATTTTGTTTCCAAAATAATAAAATAAAAATATTATTTTATTTTTTATGAAGTAACTCAACTTAATATGCATTAAAAAATTAATTAATTAATTTTTTAAAAGCTTATAATTTCTCTCCCTTGAAAATGATTAAAATGTTTATTATTAAATCATCACCTGAAAACAAGTATGTGGGGTATACTTGTCCTTATAAGATCGCTGTCACACGGAAATCCCGTGTACCGGAGTCACACCAAACCAATCTTTCAAAACGATGAAGTGAGGGAGAGCAAAAGGCGCCAAAAGTCTTAAAAAATCTAGAACTGAAACACTCTCTTATAAGGCGCCTTAGAGATGGCAAATTAAACATCACTCGCATTTGAACACGCGCGTCCCAGCCGGCTTCTGTATTCTTCTGTTCATTGCAGAGGGAACTCATCGCTGGACTTGCCTTTTACCGGAGGTTCTCCCCAGTCCTCACTTACTCTTCACTCCGGTTTTTGATTGCGCTTTTGGATGTTCCCTTAAGTCTTGCGTTTGTGGTTGTTTGGTTGCTTAGAATCTAGAGGAAAATTGAGAAATTTGATATGGTACAACTCAAGGGGAGCGATGTGATAGTTAATAGAGAGTATTAATTGATATCTCTGTTGTTTGGTCGAAGATAGGTTGGAGAGAATTGCGGATTCGCTATCTAGTAGAGATTATCATTCTGTAAGTACACGATAAATATTCTTGTGTTCTGATTTTGTCATGTTTTTGGCTAATTAAGTATCTTGCTTGTATCTCTTGTTGTTTGTTTCTTGATTGATGGATCTTAATGGGAGTTCTTTTTCAAACACTAAATTGGTATGCCTATTCAATTTTTGATAACCGGAGCTAATCGGAAGAATGTGAGGTCTAGGGTTAAGTATGGTATCATGCAGGTTTCTCACTATTATGTTTACATATCTGTCTTGTAAAGTTAGACGATCTGAAAATTTGTTCTTCTGTGACTTAATGATTATTGATGATGGACTTTTTTGTTCATATCAGCTTGTGATGTATTGGTAAGTTTAAGGATTGCTGTCGAGAAGCATCGATACTGCTTTTAGTGAATATTTCAGATATTTATAGTCAACTTTTACCCATGCTAATTTTATCTTTAATTTGTATAGTTACAATTGATATTTTAATATCTTGTTTCCTTGGCAATTTGAATATTGATAAGCAACAGAAATGACTATTCCCTATTTTCCATCTGCTTTATTGGACTTCAATTAATCACATTGTTCAATGGATTTTGTTTTGAGAAGTATCAATTCCAGTGAGAACTTTGTAAAGCATTTTAATTTTGTATCCCCTTTTTGGCATTTCTTTTAAGGCAATGACTCACCTAACTAAGCATTTAAACTCAACAAGTGCATGATATGTTCAATGCAAATGTAATTTCTAAACTTGGAAATTTAGGTGCTGCTATTGCTTCCCAGGATTTCTTCCATTTAAGAAGTGTATTTGTTTCTAGTCTTTTGGTAAAGTATGCTGGTGCCTTTTTCCTTTTGTAACTCTAGAGTGCTGATGCAGACACATTGCTTATGTATGATTTACAAAGGTTTTGGTACAACTCTCTTTGATTCATAGGTGTGCAGGATAGCTTCTGTTAGCATCGGAAGTTTCAGTTAGGAAGCACGTGTTCAAAATAGAAGAATCTTATGCTAAAAATAATTCACTATGGTTAAACAAAACCATTAACGTGGACGTGTTCTTGGTAATGTTTTTGATGAAGACAATGGTGTTGCCTTGGGCTCATGTTAATTCGTTTCTAATCCTAAATTATGAGTTAATGACAGTGATCTTTTTTTTTTTTTTGCATTTAGCAGCGTGCAATAATGGATGAAACAAAAAGATTTACGACCACAGATGGAGAAGATGTTGAAAATGATGAAGACAATGATGATGAGGAAGCTGATAATGAACTTTATCTGCATCAGATTGGTGATTTACCAGTTAAAAAATGTTCAGGTAGTTAAAGAGTTTTTTTTCCTTCTCTGGTGTGATTATATTTACCTTCTTACTCTGTTGTGCAACATATATTGTGTAGTACCTTTCGTGGACATCTTTGTATCTAAGAAATAACTAAGAGAATGGAACTTAACAAAGCAAGAGATTTAAGGTGCTTCTTGAGTTTTATGGTGACCATGAATTTAAATTTGCTGTTGGAAGCAGTTAAGAAATAATTTAAATGAGCAAGTGAAGTTACTATAATAGCCATTTTATGTATTTTATTTTTTGATTCAAGCAAACCAGTTCATATGCAGTCATGCAGAGATCTTCAATTAAAGATTCCCCATTCCTCTCTTGTCATTTAAGATGAATAATTGGCTTCTTGCCTTTTGTGCTTTCAACATTTCAGTGGAGAGTTTACCATTGTTTTAGAGAGTTTACACGAAATGTATCTTAGATCCAAGTTTTACGTGCATTGATGCTGTAATGTTGTACTTGTAATTTCAGCTATCTTGCCTTCTATTATTACCATAGAATTCTGTCAAGTGATTGATTATAAAAAATGTGTAATCATTTGACCATAGGATTCTTGTTTCTGGTTATTCGAGCCACTTCATTGTTACTAGGCAGGTATTTTTGATTCGGTTTTTCCTGACTCAAAGTTAATGGACTGAGTTCAAGTTGACTGAGTTTCAAGCTAGTTTTGAGTTTGGGGGTTGCCTGGCTCAAGTTGAGCTAGCAAAATACTTGACTGGGCTTCAGGTTGGGCTCAAGCAGCATGTAGGGGGATAGAGTGGGCCTGGGTTGCCTCTAATTTGGCTTGGCCCAGCTCGTTGCCAACCCTAATTGCAGTTTGGTAGCTTGCTCCTTGTTTAATTGTATGTGCACAGATGGAGAAAGTGCTATCTGCTTTTAGAAACCCTCTCTTGGTAGATGATGTTATCCTTTAATCATATCAGTGCAGATGGATCAAGTTATCTCTGCTATTGACATCATGCTAACTACAGTCAGATTTAATTCCAACTCATAATCAATGAAACAAAATAGAAATCTTATTGCACATTGGTTGTTCTTTTTTAAAGAATGGCTCTTCTTGATCATGAATTAGAAACACATCATAAATATAAATTTATAAGTTACATTTTACTTGCTATGGTACACCTCAGTTTACTTGAAGTATCTTTCCGCCGGGTTGTATTCTGACAAGCGTTTATCATGTTAGACTAAAACCAGTCAAATTAAAATATGTTGGTTAGAACTTTTTGGTTAATTTTCTCTGCATCTTGGACTTCTATAACTTATCATTCTTTGTTTTGGCCAATTTACTGGCTGGAAAATGCAGTCTGGCCACAAGAGGTCTGGGTGCTCTTGTTTGCTGTTCAAACCCCCTGACACACACAAATCCTGCAAAAACGATTACCCCAGGATAACAAAATCAGAGCATTCTTGAATGGCCATAACATGTGTGTGGCTTGATAAGGTACAAAATTCGTTAGTAAGATATTTGGCCATAATATATTCAAAAACACTATTGCCTGATCCAAAGCTTTAACTCCATTTCCTTGTGTCTTTTCAATATCTCCAGCCCATAGTTTACTTTTTTCTTCTCTCTTATAAGTTAATTGCTTGCAAATTAGGATAGTATTCCACACAAATCAGAGTTGGATTTTATATCCCCACTACTTGGCATCTTGATTTCTACCATTTGATTGAATTTGTTCAAAACTGTAACATATTGTTATAGCATAAAGCTTACTGCTGCAAATTATTTAAATTTATATGCGATTCTTTATCTAAGAACACAATCTCTCTCTTGGTCCCCAACTCGTTTTAAAATAGTAAAAAAGTTCAAAGACAATTTGTGAAAATTAAACTGCAAGCTGTGACATAGCCTAAAATTCTTTGCAGTAAAAACGACCTCATTGCATAATTGCTTCTGTATAAGCATTTGCCCAGTGATACATCAGAATGTGATCAGACTGTAGAATGTGGGATATGGTAAAAGTTTAATTGCATACCTTTCCAAAAGCAGTGCTGAATTTGTTCTGTTGATAGCCCTATCAAAACAACTGTACCTTGTGAGCATTTACATTTACAGTTTGTTTGGGATTTTGAAGTGCAAAAAATCTCAGTTTCTGTTTTACCTTTGAAAATGGTTGGTACAGATGTGCCAAAGTACACTGTTCGTCTTGGTAAATTCCATATCCATGCTCTTGGAACATCAATTGGATTGATACTTGATTCATGATCAGCAAATACCTGCATCTTAATAGCTATTAATATGATGACATCTCATCAACCTTCAGATTGTGATTTACTTTCAACTGTAAAAATTTCGTTCACATTCATTCTAATGCCATTTGCAGTAAATAGGTATGATCCTCACACTCTTTCAATGTCATATTTCATGTCTATTTCTGTAACATTATTCAAATCTTTTATTATCATTTGAAAAACTTGCCTCATTCACTTGAAAATATGTGCCATTAAGTGGAAAACTCCCTTTCATTGCTGTTCTGCAAGGTATCTGCATATGAAGTCATTTTAAATATCACTTACCAAGCAAACAATTAGTTATAATGCTATGAACATTTCAACTAATTTTCCTTACTAGAATGGTTCCTCTGACTGTTTGTGAGTTAGCTTCACTGATACTGCTGCACAATAGGCATGTTTTCTCATTGCAAAGTTGACCTGGTTCTTGGGACTGACATCGTCTAGCAGGTGGTTCAATTGAATTTGCAGTTTCACCTAGCAATAAATCGTGCTTAGTAGTTTTACAGCAAGATTGCAAACTCTTAGTCTTTTTATTAGCGCTGCTTTATTCTCAACATGATAATAACAAGCCTGCAAACTGCAATCTACAATTGAAACACTAGTCTAGTACAGAATGGGTGCTTAGAGTTTCATTTGGTTAACATTGCGATAATTGTCTTGTTTCTGTTGAGAGTCCTTTAGGAGAAGAGGAAAACCTTTTGAAAAACCATAAAAAATTTGGAACTTTAGTTGAAATTATTTTAAAAGCTCCATTCTTTAGATACATACTATTCTGATACTTACCTGGTGCCCATATTGCAAGAAGGAATGGACTAGGATCATCGGGTTCTCTTTTATCAATCTGCAAATATCATGAAGTGGCTGTTAGATGAAGTGGGTGATGAAATAAGAATTGAATGTTAGATGATAAAAGAATACAAACCCCTTTTAGCAGAGGATGTGAATCTGGTAGTTCATAGCTGTATCACATTAGAGAAGACAGGTATTAGACAATTCATTTAAGGAATTCAGCTTATAATCTATTTTCACAACCCCTCCGCTACCTTTTTGATATGGACTTTATTCATTGTTATGATATGTTTTCTTCAGTTTGGTATATGAATGATTTTCACATTTTCTGTTCCTTGGTATCTGCTCCTGAAGCAGCACATTGATTTTCTTTTTTCAAGTGATATACTACTTTAATTTAAGTTAATTACATGCTCGTAAGAAAAGCCGGGAACTAATATGGATGGAATAATCAACGGGTTAGTAATCTAACTGAGGTGATTTCAGTTAAGCAAATTTAGTTTGGGAAACAAGGGTTGGCACAAGCTATCTAAGTCGTTTGCAGTGAATCATTCTGTGAATGTAGTGACTATGTACTTACACTTGGTGCTCCGTTCGTAATTGGCTGACATTCTTCAATTTTGGTGTAGGGATGGAAGCAGCTTTTGGGTTCAAAGCAACCAAAGCCTTTGACATGTCAACTTCTTGGAGTTTCATGTTTGCTTCCATATAATTCTGCAGATTCTCAGTGAACTCTTCCATGTTAAGTTTTATTGTGGGTATTTCATTCGGATCCTCACTGAACATATCCTCCATGTCGCTCTCTATCACTTCTGTGTGCTCTTGTTCTGGTGTTGATGGCTCCTCCACAATAGGTATGCAATTGTTAACCACCAATTTTGCTGTTGTAAGTGAACTTTCCGTTGATGGTGGCAAGGGCAATGGATTAGGAGCTATGCTAGGACTTCTTTCAGCCTTACAGAGTTCATTCAAAGTTATCATGCTATTTTCTTCTGGACCAGGCAGAGCAAGCCTCGAACTGCATTAAATAAGGTGCACATGATAGATGTTCACACTTAAGCTGTAGAAATTGATTGAAATGGTTTCGAGTTGAGGTTTCTTATCTCTGATTTTCTGTCATTTATCTCATTTGTTGACTTCTTGCGTTATTAATCCACCACAATGACATAACTGCCCTATGTTCTTCAGTTAAATGATCAAGCAATCATATATTGACCAACTTCTTTAAAAATACTTGGGGAGTTATGGAGAAAGCGTGATGAATAGCCGAACTGATAAATATGTTTGGATCACTTTCTTTCTCGAACTAATAGTATTATGATGAAACTCTTGTTTGTCAATTCTTGCAAATGATTGCTAAAAGAGAAGATTTGAATATGGATCTTTCCAGTTATGTGGTTCCACAAAATTTGTTTGAGTTTAAAGTGAACTATTAATTTTCTTCTCAATTAGGCAAGCATCTCTGTTCTGTGTGATGATGGCTTTTTGATAGTATGTGCTTAGGATACTGACCTTGCAAAGGCACTTGCAAAATGTCGGCACTCTGCTCTCATAGGGCAAGCATTGCAGTTTGGTTTATTCTTTGTGCAAAATACCTGTTAAAATGTCAAAGGTAGGATGCATCAATACATTTTGAAGCTTTTGCTCCAAATCTTCAAGCAGTCGTGTAGAATATGTTACAAGTGAATATACCTTTCCAAATGTGATCATCTGGTAATGTAATTCATACCTGTAATATAACACAAGGCAAAGGGAGATTGTTTAGCTGAATGTCTTAAAAAAGATTTTGATGCTTAGAATAACTACTTCTGATGAACAAACAAAGTTGAAGAAGATGTTTATGGGCTTACAGAGTTTGCTGATCAAGTTTGCACAATCTTGGCCACAAATACTTCTGAATGGATTCGAGCACTGGGTATCTGGAGAGAGTGCAGTTAGCATCCGAATTAACTGGTGAAAATGTAGTCTGAGTCAGCAACAAGCACTTACAGTTCTAGGAGGTGTAACTGTAGTGACTCTGGCAATGGTTGAAGGGGGACCCACCCTAATCGAACTGCTATCCGCCCAACATTTGTGTCAACCTTCACAACAATTTGTTACATAGATTGTTAGTTTTGTTATGCTTTCATGGACTAGAGTTGGTGATACTATTTCAAGATCATGCAACTCATAAACAATCTGTAGTTAAAATGAGAACAAACCGGGAAGGCAAGATGGTGAAGTGTTAGTAGTCTCACACACTCCACACTTTTGAGTCCCAACCCCCTTATACTGAGTAGGTAATTCCTGCAGAGTAACAATTACAGAGATAAGAAAACATTCAAAGTGTTTATTGCTGATACTCGGATATCTGTAAAAATAAAGAAATGTCCTTGTTTGTCAACGAAGCATTTCTTCAATAATAAACGCAGTGAGTGTGATTTTCTCTGGCCAGTATTTAAGAAGACTTACTTTACATTTTCTTGTGGGACATATCTTAACCATTCCAGATCAATACTCTCATGGTCTTGTACCACTCGGTTGAGGAAGTCCTGCAACATCAACCAAGGTTGAAGTGCTGTAAAGAAACTCCTAGGGAATAGTATGGTAAGATCAAAGTGTCAATTAAACTAGGAGTATTGTCCCTTAATTACCTTGATCCTCTGGGCAAGCAGATTGTTCATTCCTCTTTTCTTTATTACTTTAGAAATCTCATCAACGCTGGCTGATCTCAGTGCTTCATAGTCCAAGGAATCCATTGTATCATTGCTTCTTTCTTTTTTCTGATAATTTATTTCTGACTGCTTACGCAGTCTGTCCCAGTCAACACTATCCTTTCCCGCTTCATCATCCTTTTGTCTTCTTACTTTATTGTTGCTTGCATCTACCTTTAGGTTTATCTCATTGCGTAAATAAACCTGCTCCTTTGGTTTTTGGTTGACCATTGTACTTTCTACATGTGTATGCTGTTCAACGGAAGTAATTGCTTCCTCAATCAGCCTGTTCATATTTGGTGTGTGGTACAAGGTTTTCTTGTTTGCAGCCTGTGCTTCAGGATTTACCAGCTCGTTGACTTGTGTGCTTGCTGGTCTGTAAGGCATGCTTCTGTCAACTGGTTGATCATTGAGATCAAATGTATAAACATGTTGGTCCAACATTGAAGCTTCTTGATATCCTGATGGCCTACATTGTTGAAATGGGGTTGCATGCATACTCTCTGCCACTTGTCCAAGCTTATGGCTTGTGAAGCCTATATATTTCTCCTCGCTGAAGCCAGAAAAAGTTGGAGGCCAAGAACATGAGCTTTCTTTACCAAAAAATTCAAAGCCTGCTGTTTTCAGCACGTGTTTCTTTGCTCTTGTCTGCGGCCAATGAGTGCTTGAAGAAACTAATTGCACCTTGTTATAACTGTCTTTTAGAAGGCCTTTCAAGCTTCCTATTTCTTTCTGTTTGAGATATTTCTGGATCTGATGGAAATTTTCCCGTTGTTCAGGTACATAACTAGGTTCAACCTCAAAGAGTAAGCTTCCATTGACCCAACTGCCAAATTCTTTATTCAAGCAGGTGCTCTCTGTTTGCAGAGGATCTATTATATACGAACCGTGACTATTGGTTTTATACCTGTTAGTAGGATCATCTTCCTCTGTGTTGGAGCCTCTGTGAAATCTGACTTGTTGATGGGCTTGGCCAACTGAGGAGTCTAGGGAATAAGATGATGATAGGGCATTGTCCTCAACACTGTTATCGAGTGTATCCATTATGCCTTTTCTTTTAATCCTTGACATCTCAGAGGTGTGTTGGTTTTGTATTGATTTATTGCGCATCATAGAGCTATGGCTGTAGAAAGGATAACTCAATTGTTTTGACTGTTGGATAATGTTGCTTGGTTCAAGTATGCAGACATTTGGATCTTCAACCGATTTTCTACTTGACCTCAGAGGAAATTGTGCAGCTAGTGACATAAAGGCAGAGCTGCAGAATGGGAAAGTAGCTGAAATACTTTCAACTCATGCAAAGACAACATGTTTTTGGATTGTCTGAATTTGAAATTAACCTTGATTACCTGGAAAGATGATCTGAAACATTCTGAGTAAGGAATACTCCAATAACTGAGTCCACAACTGATCCTTTCCATTTTGAGAAGCGTCTATCTCCTGCAAAGAGTGTTAATATACTCATCTGACTTAGGTTAGTGTTTCGTAATTTTCTAAGTGTGATCATAAGTTCGTTGCTAATGCATTATTATTAAAAACTTCAAGTGAGGAAATACTGATTTTCATGTTGGCTGTATTTGGAAGGAACAAAACTTCTCACAGCTGTTTTAAGCATACATTAGTGTGAAAAGAGTATCTTTTGGCTTGTAAAGAATAGTGCAAAGAAATTTTAACTTGTTTAGTATTTGGTAGATATGTGACATCTTTTATTTGGCTGTCATTCGAGACTAGGATTAGCAATTTATGAAAAGTATATCCTATTAGCTTTGGGTATGTTCTTTCAATGATGACAGTTCATGAGGCTAGCATTCATTTAGATAGTGTCCAATAAGCTTTACACATAACTGTTAGTTCACATTATGATGGCTTGGATATGTTGAAAGGAACTAAAAAAGAAAGAGAATAAATCTACCCTACAAATTCAATTGTAAAGTTTGGAATCTTAATTATCTTATTGTCTTGGGGTACATGTATAAGGAAGTTTACCTTGTACGAGGTGCATTCTTGCAATGAATGAATCAACTCGTCCATGGAAAACTCTCCTTTCTTCCTCCCACCACTTCTCTTTTTCTTTATCAATTTCTTCAGGTCCTCCCCTTTCTTCTTCCCACATCAAGAGTTTCCATACACGGTCTGTTTCTGGGTCAAGATCTACTTTAGGCCTTGGTTTATGCCTCTTGATTAGTTCAAAGCCAACATATGGAACAATTGTTCCATCTCCTTTGTATGGCACCGGTGCTTTTTGATCTTGGGTTTCATGATTGCTTCTGTCATTGAGATTGAGACGCTCTATTAGAGATGTAATTCCCTCAATTGTAAGAATGGGGTCATGTTTTGAAGGTTGTCCTGCATAAAAAATGAAAATCAGTTACTGATCAGAGATTACAAGAGCCTCTGTAAGAGCGACAGTTTGAGTAACAGATTTGCTAATCTGCAAGATACCTCTTTTTTGTACATGTGACTGACAATGATTTTTGAGTACATTCTTCTGACCTTGTACCCTACCCTCCTCTGAAGGATTAAATAGAGAAGGTCCTGAAGTTGTTTGTTCTCTACTGGTGTACTGGTTACAACTTCTGCTTTTTGGTCTACCTCTGGGTGTGGTGGCTGTTTTAGGAGGAGTTGCTGGGTGCATAGCACGATTTCCTTTAGTGTTTAAGGAGGATGGATCAACCATATTGTTGGATCTGTTGATCTCTCCTACACTTTCAATACATAAATGGCCTTTGTGAAGAACAGGTTGCTTTAACATATCATGTGAAGACATCAACTGAGTGTATTGTTCGCTGGGAATTGGCTTGAGTCTATCATTCCATCTCTTCTGACTGTTATCAGATACTTCATGGTCTTTTTGTGATCGAGATGCAGTTTCGTTGACATTACTCATGATGATTCTTTTTGCTACATCTTCACCAGCCTCAAACTGATGTATGCTGGATATCCATGTTTGCTTTTCTGTTTCCAATTTCCTTTTCTTGTGAGTTTCTGGGAAGCTGGCACGGGGATTGCTACTGTGCTGGTCATAACTCTTCTGATATGGTTGTTGGTACAGGATTGAAGAGTCCACAGGATTTGGAGTACAAGATTCTCTCTGCTTATTGTAGCTTTCTGTTATCATGGGTCTACTTCCATCAATTGTATATGTTGAAACATTTGGCATTGGTTGATGTGTACTCGGAGAAGTCAGTTGTCTGATCTTATCAGGGATTTTGCAATCCCTTTTCCTTGGTTCAACAATATGTCCAGTTATTTCAGAATGAAAAAATTGATGCACACCTATAACCCTCTCTCTTGCATTGGTAGTTGGAATCTCTGTTTGCACATCTTTTGTTTGAGCTACTTGAACTATAGCTGCTTGTTTTCTTGAAATTGATAGGGGATCATGTGGTATTAGATTCATAGAAAGGATGTTATTGCTCATACCTCCTACTTGCTCTGCCAATAGCCTGCTGTGATTGTCAATCTGCAATTTTGACTTTATTCTGCCAATATTGTTGCTTCTACTGCTTGATTGTGCAGCTTGAGATTCTATACTTCTCAAATTAAGTTCAGTCTCTTTCTCACCCGCCTTTTTGTTCTCTCTTTCATCACTGGCATTTTCTAAGTTGAACTTTAATGCTTTTCTACAAGACCTTGAAGTGGTTTCTGCATTGGAAACTGTAACCTCTCCCATGGAATGTGAATATAGTGTTGCTGTTTCTTTCTGACCTTTCCTTGATACATTTGTCCTTTTCCTTGATCTTTCCTTGGATTTAGTGATCTTTGTGGTTTGTGCCCTTGGAATTCTCTTTGTTTTACCTTCCACAATGACCTTTGGCCTGTGCTTTCTCCTTTTTGGTTTTTTTCCTTCAGGAGTTATATTTGGGTCAAATCCTTGGTCAGAATCTTTAGGCTCTTCAAATGGAGCAGACACAATAGCAGATGATGAATCCAATACATTATATGAAAGCTCTTCACAATTGAGATTAGCTACACTGTTTATGGCTATGACTGCATTGTGTTGCTCATCTTTTTCTTTGCTCAACTCCTTTTCTAACAGGAAATTTGCTGCTATACGAGATTGATATTTCAACTTATTTGACTGACTTGATGTCAGTTCTTTCAACTGAAGGCCAAAAGGAAAATGAGGTACTTCTCCAGCCTCTAATCTTGGTGGTGTGTTTAGATCATAATTGAAATGGGACTGTATGGCAAAATTATCTGCAGTAAGTACAGCCATTATCAGGAATGAAATTATAAGGTTACACGAGAATGTGAATGGCAACAAGGTCATGGAACTAATTCCCTTCATACAATGGTCTTGGCAAGTAAAACGTAGAAAAAGGAAACGTAATTAAAGAACAACTCCCACTTGTAAACTATATGTGGCTCAACAGCTGAGATAGTATTATGGTCTTAGCACATCAGTGAGTCTGGATTTTACTAACATTGTAAGTTATAGCAAAGTAGCACATCAGTTTTAGTGGTAAGTTATAGCAAACTACCCAGTTAATAGCTAGCATACTTTTCTGTGCATCAAGATGTGATGAAAGTTAGCAGGAAGGGGGCGTTTTATGCTAGAATTGTAATTGAAATGTTTAAGTGTAGATCACACTTTGATGAAGCTAGTATGAGGCCGAAGACATGGGTGGAGTCTAATTTTCTGAATTGCTAATTTGCGTATAATAATAATGGAAGTGTACATAGAACATGTGTACTCAAACGTAGGAAATCAAATTCCAGGTTCACAGCAAAGCTATTCACTGAGAAGCAATACATTAGTATGAAAAATCTAAAAGTCTCAGTTGCTTACTCTTTGGTCTCAGGTATGAGCCATCACATTCACTCTTTCTTTTTGAAGTTGAGCTCCGAGTTTCCAAGTTTTGTTTGACCGAATTGTTGACTTGGGAGTACAAACTTGGGATGAGATTTTGGCCTCCCATGCTCATACTTCTGGTTGGAGTTATGCTTTTCTGCCTCTTAGGAGTAGGATTGTTCGTCAAGAAAAAATCTGCCAATGAAACATTGCTCCAATCTGCATTGTCATCTAACAAAGCTCTAGTGAACGGTCTTGATGCGTGATCTGCGATTTCATTACTCGCAACCAAACTCGGGTTGTATCCGCTGTGCCAAACTGTGTGATCAATTTGGTTGTAATTCTCGTCCGCACTACCACAGTTCAACAATTCCACAAAACCTCCCGGCAAGATAGATGATTCTTCCCAGTTTACTCCTCCCAATTGACTTCCAAGCATACCAACTGGGGTTGAAACTGATCTCACTGGAACCAACTTCTCTGGAGTCGGAGGTACCCAAGAACCCAGGTATGCTTTTTCTTGTAAGATTGAAAATCTATCATCAAAATTGAACGTTGATGAATCCATTCAATCCACCAACAACAATACCTCGGCAATTGTAACCCACACTTTAAACCACCAGTTTCCTTCCAGTGCTCGTATTTTTCCTCAACTACTCCATTGCCTCAAACTCACCCCCTACTCATTTCACACCTATAATTTTTCAAACACCAAAATTCACTCGGGTGGTTAAGAATTGAAAGTTGTCGCCTTGACAGAAACAACAATGGCAGTAATTATTATAAATGTAGAGAAACCCATTACCAGATGCTTCCCAACAACTAAAGACAGCTGTACACACGGAAAGCGTTGTAAAACAATTTGGAAACAAGGTAAGGCCGAAATGGTATTGTCTTGTGCTCTTGATAATACAGGTTACAATATCTGCTTGAATCGATATGGTTTTTAATTTCTTTTAATATCTGATATCGTATAAACCCCAATATACAGGTTGCAATATATGCTTGGAAACGCTCCGAGTTTCCAACTTAGCGTTTCCAAGTTTTGTTTGACCGAATTGTTGACTTGGGAGTACAAAATTGGGATGAGATTTTGGCCTCCCATGCTCATACTTCTGGTTGGAATTATGCTTTTCTGCCTCTTAGGGGTAGGATTCTTCGTCGAGGAAAAATCTGCAAATGAAACATTGCTCACTTGCTGGTCGGTTGTCGAAGCTTCCAAAATAATTCTGATTTTTCAGAGACTCCGCACTCAGCTCGCTATGGGAAGGCAGATCAAGGGCCAATGGTTACAGGGGAAAGCAGGGAGCTGTGGAACAGTGGAATATGCGGAAAGAGAATGTTGCGGCTACGTGTGGTGTGTGTGGCGTTGCTGCTGGCGTTGGGAGGATATGTCTGCGTGTGTGGGAGAGACTGGGATGGGCTGCGTGAAAGCCAGAGAGCTCCTGCCTGAGTGTGTGGGTGGAAGAGTGTTGCGGCGCTGTGTGTGTGTTGAGGGAGAGAGGGCTGCGCTGTCCGGCAAAGAAAAAAATAGAAATTAGTTTTTTTTTTAATTTAAAAAATACTAATAAAATAAAAAGGAATAGAATTTAAGTGGTTTTTTTTTAAAATATTTTTTTAATATTAAAGTATCAATCTAAAATACTAAATTGTATAAGGTTAGATTTTGCCTTATGAACTAAATCATATAAGGCGAGATTTTGCCTAGTTTATGTTTTAAAAATAAACAAATATATTCTTAAAAAATTAAAACAAAATAAAATAAAATTATCAGAGTAACTTGGAAATTATTAATATTGTCTACTTGATTACATTTTTTATACATGTAGAATCATATTAAAGTTTGGATCCTCACCCTCGCGATATTATGGTATAATTATAGTGAAACCGCCAAACTTGAATTAAAAGAGACTTGAAGTCAATGTAAAAAAAAAAAAGAGAGAGAGAGACTTGAAGTCTATTGGTTAGAGAATGTATGGTCTTCCTAAAATATTGGTTTAAGGCAACCAACCACTTAAACATCAATGATGAATTGATGGAGACAGTTTGGACTTTTTGAAGTTAATTAAATTTTAAATCGACTTTGAATTTAAAAATATTGAATTGGGATGAACTGGTTTTTAAACATTAATCAATTAAAATAATATTATTTTATTAAATAAAATTTAAGTTAACCAAATTTTAATAACATTCAATCCATTATCAACCTTATACATCATTAACCAATCCAGGTTTTAACAACTTTAATTAAAAACATTTCACCAATAACTGAAGGTGTTTTGCAAACAATGTCTATATCGTAACATTCTTAATAGAGGCTTTTAGTCAACAATGGCTGTGCAAAAGTCGGGTGAGCAATAAACAATGACTATGATTCAGCATCAAGCCTATTTAAATAGATTTTGGATCACAAAGGTCGAAATTTTGTCTATGAATCAATAATAATAATAATAATAATGATAATAATAATAAGAGAAAAAGGTAATCTTTAGCTATTTCGCGTGAAAACATAAGTATTTTTAGAATAAGTAAAATCATGGAGAGGTATATTTACCTATTCCTCAAAAGTGTAAATATAAAATAGGTAAAGACACGGGGAGATATCTTTAGCTATTTTTCAAAGTGCAAGGATTAGTTATTCTGTATGTTATTTTTTAACCAAACAAAGGAACAATTATTCATCTCGAATACATAAGTAATAAAATAGTTATTTCACTCAACCAAACAAGTCATGATTCTTTTTAGTAAAAATAAATAAATAAATAATAAAATATAGAAAATGTAAAATGTTTTGAAATAATATTATTATTTAATCTATCTTTAGTAGGATAAGGTTGTATATTATTAAAGTTATATTATTAGATCTCTTTAGATTTTACATTCTTATTTAAAATTTGTATCAAATAATTATAATTGTTGTTGTATTTAAAAATGATATTATACAATAAATAATAAGGTTTAAAATTTTAAAACTGTTAATACGTGCAGCCCTATTTATTAAAAGGTGTTTCAGCCAGGGTCGATACACTAGAACATAGAATTTCATTAGCAAAAAAGGTGGTCGGGAGGGGATGTGTTCACTTGTACTAAAAATTGTTGTGCTACTGTTTTCTTAACATCTAACTCATTTATGGGATGAAATTTTTTTTGTCCGATATTATAGTGTTTTATTCTATTTTGTAAATCTCAGTCATTTATTTATCCGATCTTGCGTTTATTTATACGAAACTAACACAGAATTTACATAAATAAAAAGTTGAAATTTATGAGACAGAATAAGATATCATAATATTAAACAGAAGATTCAGGCTCTTCATTTATGAGCACAAAAATTCTTGGTACGTGGTATACGTTCGGTAGGGAGGTCCTTACTGTGTGAGGGAGGAAAGGTATGAAAATAAAATGATCCAACTTTGACGGGATGGGATCATCTAGCCCTTTATTCTGGCCCTAACTTGTCTCCAATTGATCCAAATCATGTGGAGGACTCGGATAAAATCGGACAGATTAAGGCCAGAATAAGGGGACATAAGATTCCAGGCGAAATTTGACACCTGACACAGCATGGTCATCACGCAGTCCTTTCTTCGCTACTCGCCGTAAATTGCATGCGGAAACCAAGTTTTTTAAACGAATAAAAGTTAGTTGAGGATTCTAAGTAAATCTTTATTGTTGTTTTCTATATTATTTATACTCTTCTTAAAAACTTAAAATAGTATTTATTGTATACTAACTTTATTAAAATAGTATTAATTGCACTTTAAAAATAATACTAAAGATTGTGATAAAATTTATTTAGTTTTTTAAAAAATATTAAGATGAAAATTATATTTTCAATAAATATTTTAAAATATTTTTAAAAAATTATATTAGTGTGTAGTTGTGATATGAAATAAACTAAGGAGGTGTTTTTCAGCTGTTTTTTAGTTTATTGACTAAAAGTTAACTTTTTGATCATCTTCAAAAATTATATTTATGTATTTGGTGAATAATTTATTGGTTAGCTTGCTGCATCATTAATATTAATAGAGAATTTAAAGTTTGATTATTATTATTATTATTATTATTATTAACGTTATAAACTTAATTTTCTAAAAATTAAATATTTAAATCTAAATTTTTATAAGAATATTCAACGAAATACTAAGAAATATAATATTCATGCTCTTATAAATTTTTTTAAATCATGCCCCTCATAAGTCATTTTACACATCAACAGCTAATATTAAATAGATAATTTTGTCAAACATTTTTAATAAAAAGCTGATGTTATCTACTGGTTAAATCAGCTGATATAATCAGCTATTAATTAACCGCTCATAGAATTAGCAATCCGCTATTTGCCAAACAAGGCCTAAAAGTTAACTTTTGACTATCTTAAAAAGTTATTGATGTGTTTGATGAATAACTTATTAGTTAGCTTATTTAACCTCAATAAGCTGATTTCTAAAAGCTCCATAAGAAGAACTTTTGGAGTTAGCTGTTTGTCTAATGACAATATTACCCTCTACTTTACTCTCTATTTTTTCTCTGTGTTTTCAAAGTTGGTTTTTTTTCGTACAACTATGTCGTGAAGTTTGAAAGAATATAATAAAATGGTTAATTAAACTTTTTAATATTTATTTAATTTTATAATATTATTTTACATTTAAAAAATTATAATATTAAGTTTTTGAACATAAAGAGTCACATCAAATGAATATTCTTAGTATATAAGTCATACTATAATTAACTCCTCATATATCTAATGAACACTGAACCCTAATTAGGTCTTGCCTCTTTCTCTCTCTCTACGAGTGCAAGTGTTGGTCTTGTCGTTCATGTGCAAGGTGAGGTCTAGGTATTATTTCTACGTTGGTCTCT
>JANZLC010000003.1:29785471-29820121 GCA_026413385.1 Erythroxylum gracilipes
TATTTCCTTGCCATTTGTGATTGATTGACTTCGTCAGAATCAGTTTGCTGTACTTGTAAGTCGACTTGTCGTGGTGTATAAGTCGACTTGTAACAACGTTTTTCATCAAAATTTCATCTCCTCTCTTCGATAAGTCGACTTATGTAGTGTAAGTCAACTTGTGTGGTTATTATACTAACAGTTCTGAAAAATGTAAGTCGACTTATGCTTGCTTCAACGGATATATTCTAGATATACCTCAATCTTTGAAATCACAATCCATAATCTTCACGGTAACCATCTTTTGCACGTTGGAGATTATTGTTATCTTGATTTGCATTAATCCTTAAGTCAGTCCAAAATACCTGAAATAATTTCTTAACTAATTCTATACATTTTATTATTATCAAAACATAAGTATGATTTAATTTGTCAACCACCGTTGGTCCAACAGAATTTTTATTTCTAACTCATTCTTTTAAACTTCTGTTAAATAATGATAAAATATTGGTAATATGAACAATAAATACGAATCAATTAAATGTTGTTAATATCGTAACCTAACTTAATTCTTAAGTAAATTAATAATTTAAGATATTAGAATAAATTTTTAATTTGAATCAGGTCAGCTTTAGTTTAAGAAATTGGTTGAATCATGATGTAAAAAGTATTTAATTAATTCATGTCTGACATTTGTAGTACGTATTATTATTGTTTAACTGAAGTTTAAGGGTTTTTTTAAAAGAAATTAAAATTAAAAATTTTTAAAAATTTTTAAAGATTAAATATTTTTTAAAATAAATTATATATTTTTTACCCTTTAATTTTATTATGCTTTTTAAGTCACCTTAACACAAATACTATTTTGTAATTTGGGATTATTACTTTAGCTGTGCAGAATATCGTGAGGGTGAGGATCCAAACCATGTAATGTCATACGATATGCTTAAAATCTGCAATTAAGTTGACAATATTAATAATTGCATTAGTTGACAAAAGTTCAAGTTACTCTAACATTAATACTTTGTTGTCCCTTATAAAAATCATACTTATGTATCTTATTTTCAATATTTTTTGAATTTAATTGTAAATGTATTATTATTATTAATGATTAAAAAACTAAGCCGGTTCAACCGAAAAAACCTAGAATCGTCTAACTTTAGATTCGGTTTTCAAATTTCCTGTTTAATTTACTTTAATAACTCTTGATTTACTTTTAAAATCATACTTATATGTCCTATTGTTAAAAACTGATTAATTTATTAATTAAACCGTCGATTTTAGTAAATTAATAATTTTTTATAAACTAAAATTAATTAATTAATTTTTTATTTAATAATATCCCTTTCAATTAAACTTCAAATTATTCGATAGATAACGACAATTATATTTCAAAATTTTTAATTTTATTAATATTAAGTTAATTTTATGATTATCTAATACCCAAACTTTTAAACCTTAAACTTTAAATCTGTTATCTTATATTCGGTTTTTAAAAAAATTATTATGTAATAAAAAAGTACTTCTTAGCACAATTAAATTTTGTTTTATACACCATATGATTGATAATGTAACAAAATGAATATTAACATATACTTAATATTTTATTCATGATTTAAAATATCCATAATTTATTCAACATACATAAGAAAACTATTCGAAGATAAAGGTTTAAACATGGCTTCCTCATAACCTTCTGACGAGGAGGTCTACTCCATTTTTCGGTTCGGTGACCAGCCTCAAATCAGGACAGTGTACGTACTTTGTTGACAAAACGAAGGAGAAATTGGAGACAAGACTAGAAATTAGGACTTTAAGCTCAGCAACTGCGAAGTGCTGACCCAAACATGTGCGTGGCCCCATTCCAAATGGCATGTACAGGTGAGGAAACCTGCAAGCTGCTTTGACTCCATTAACAAACCTCTCAGGATTAAACTCGTGAGCATCAGGTCCCCAAATTTCAGGGTCTTGATGCATAGTTACATTCAAGGTCCATAGATTCACCCCCTTTGGCACACTAATGTTACTGAATCTCATGTCCTGCAATGCCTCTCGAGAAATTACAGTGACAGGTGGATAGAGACGCAATGACTCCTGAATCACCATTGTCAACTGCAATATAATTTCTCGATCAGTATCTAAGTAAAAAATTGGAAAACATTTTAGACCGTCCAAGGATTGGTAGTTTGACTTACAGTTTTCATCTTGAGCAACGTGTTGGAATCAGGTTTTTGTCCTCCACAGACTTGAAGAACCTCGACACGAACCTTCTCTTGCCATTCAGGGTTTGATGCTAACAACATTAATGTCCATGTAGCAGCTATAGCAGTTGTTTCATACCCAGCTAAGTAAATGTTCTTGCAGTTGTCAACAATGAATCTGTTGATACAATCTTTTCTTACATTACTGCTACTAGCACCGCTTATGATCTTGTGTACTATGTCGTTCTCAGAGGTTGATTCTTTCCTGTCATTCACTGTGCTCATTATCAAGTCACGTACTTCTCTTTCAAGTCTCCATATCTCTCTGTTGCTCTTGGTTGGCAAGTACCTGAAAATTGCATAGTTTAGGAGACAAATATGTCTTAATGAGTTCAGAGACATTGATTTGAGTGTATAGAGAAACAAACCTCAAAATGGGAATTCCATTAGACATAACTTTCCTCGACATGGCTTCTTCAAGAGCTCGTAGCTTATGAAAAATTTCTCCTCCCTTTGAGTAGTTACTTCCAAAACAAGCCCTTGAAATCACATCCCCTGAGAAGCTTCTCATGTATTCATCGATTTTGATCTCAGAAATTCCACCCTCATTCTCAAGCTTGCCAGCCCATGATTTCGTTACCACCATGGAGGACTCCACCATTGATGGAATCATATTCTAAAAATCAAGATATCAAAGCTTTTAGCATTGGTTATGGACAAGGAAATCGAGTAAAAGACCAAGAAAAAGAGCTGAGTTTGTACCTTAACCTTCTCTGGATACAGTTCAGGAGCAAGAATTCTTCTCTGGTGAGCCCATTCTGTACCATTTGAGGTGAGAATGCCTCGGCCTAGTAGAGCACCTCGTTCCTTTTGTTGATACGAAGGCTTGCCTAAGTTCAAAGAAGTGCACTTGCTCATTTCTCTTACAACTTCAGGATTGTTGGTGTGCAGGATCGGTATTTTTCCTAGAGAGAACATGAACGTTGAACCTGGAAAAGAAGTGCATGAACAGAAAATGCTCAACCAAAAGTAACTAAACTTGAAGAACATGAAACATCACCAAATGATCGATATATATATGTATACCGTATTCTTTTCTCCATCCATCGAAGAACGGGAAGAGTGATGAGGAACAGTTGTGGGTTATGATCTGCTCTTCTTGTTTTGAAGAATTTGAGAACTTGGACTTTGCCTTCCTCATTTCAGCTATGTTTCCAAGCAGATAACAAGGTGGTGGACCTCTGATACCTTGTTTTCTGAGCTTGGAACGTAGCCTTTCAGGTTTCAGAATCAGGGAATCACACATTTGTAAAACCAGGCTGAGAAACCCCATCAACGCTATGAAAGCTAAGGTCTTGAGAACCAGAAACACCAACACCAACACCAACTCCATGACTCTGGTTACAAACTGTCAATGCATGGTTTAGTTTGAGACAGCACGAGTTTATAAAGACAAAAATTGGAATATTTCTTACGTGGAATCTTGACCGTTTCAGGGCAAGAAGGAAACAAAAGAGTGTTTGGTGAAGGTAATGGTCCTAGCACAAAGCTTGGATAGTTCTGTTTACTTTGCTTTTTTTTCCTTCTGAAATCGAAGATAAAAGAATGTTATTTGACTTTGAAGATGAAGAAAGACTAGCAAACATAAGAAAGCTCGAAGACCTTGGACAAAACTATTAGCAAAAGGAATTCAGCCTTTTATGAATCTTCTGCATCATTTCATGGAAACAACTTTCATGCTGCTAACTTGAGCATTTTGTTTGATGTGGAATGTTTGTTTTGTTTCCTTTTCTGGCTTCTGATTGATGTCCCAATTTTAGACATGATAAATTGAGATTAAACCGTCTCCAATTTAATAAACTAATATTATTTAAATTAATTAAAATTTTTAAATTAGTTCAAAATTTTTAAATTTAAATTCTATTTAAAACTTAATTGACTCGGAAAACCCAAATCATCTCAATCAATTCATCAGTGATGTCGGCATCTTAAGTGGTTACTTGCCTTAAACCAATATTCTAGGAAGACCATATGGTCTCTATCAATGAAGACTTTCAAGTTTGGCAGGCCTAATTTCTAAACCACACTCTTTTAGTTTCGGTTTTTCGTCTATTACACGTTAAAACAATTATTTCTGACTTAGCCGGTTGGGTCTATATAGTAAAGTTTTTTTTTCTGTACTTTTTTTAATTAGAATTTTTTTAAGAAAATAAACCAAATCATTTAAATTTTTTTTTAAAAAAGCTTCATATATTAAAACTAATATTAAAAATAAAACTAATGTTCCTTAAGATGGTTCCCTCGAAAGGTGGCAACATCAAACTGTACGTTATAAAACAATTGTGCTAAAGATTAGAAAAAGTGAATATGTAAGATAAATATGAAGATGAGTTTGTGGATATTGTGAGAATTATATGTAAAATATAAGGATAAAAAAGACTAAAAATAGTCTCATTAATTGATCTAAAAATCTATCCGAAAAAATTATTTGAGAGGTTTTTTTTTAGAAGTTTCAAATTTGAACTTATTAAAAAGTTATATTTTAGTTGCTGAAAAAACCATTTTTATTAAAGAAATAGCTTTTTATTTTTTAATCAAGCACCTTTTAAAAAAAAAGTTTGATGAAAAAAGTATTTATTAACCTCTAAAGACACCAGGTTTTGTCTCTCTCTTTACGAGTGTAAATGTTGGTCTTGCCGTTTATGTACAAGGTGAGATCTAGATATTATTTCTACGTTGGTATCTCTTAAATTTTTGTTTTAGCTTCATGGATTCAGGGTTACAAAGGCTCTCTATTCGGAAAAAAGAAGACAGCGAGTTCGTTGTTTCTCCAGAGGATGTTCAGACGGAAGACTTTGCTGCGGTTCTTATGGACGCACGAGGTAGGTTTGTGACTGTTATTTCAGGTTTTTTCCCTGCCCTGTTTGACCCAGTTCTTGCCGAAATTATATCTATAAGGGAAGCTCTTTCTTGACTAAAAGACCAACAACTTACCAAAGTCATTATGAAGTCAGATTGTTTGGCAGTTGTTCAATCAATATTAACTCTTTTGCAAAATCGGTCTGAGATTGGAATTTTGACTCTTGATTGTTTATCATTCAAGCGACATTTCCTTCACTTGTCATTTCAATGGACGCGTAAGATTGTCAATAAAGCGGCTCACGCTTTAGTCAGGATAACCTTATTACATGCAAACCCGAATCATTGGACTGATCGTCCTTCTTGTTTAGTCTTCATTTTAAATTCAGATTGTTCGGCTTCTGTTATTATTGAGAGAAAAAGGCTATTAAGTTCCGGGTGTACGGTTAAGCCTATTAGCTTGGGTTTTTTTTTAAAAAAAAACCTCTAACGACCCGTCTAAATAGTTAACTAAATCGTGATTAAGCACTAACGCTTTTTGGTGTACTTTAATCATAATTTAATTGTCATTAAATGATTGCTAGTATGTTTCCAAAATCTACTCATTTCTTTCTTAAATTAACTTTTTTATCATGCTCGATAAAACTAAAATATAAATTAATTTTAACTATAAAACGGATATTTCTTTTTTTTCTATTATGCAAGTTATTCAAACATGAGTATTTTAATGGGTAAAAATAAGTTTAATTATATTTATGAACTTTGGTGTAAAGTACACTTAACCCTTCAAAATTTTAAGTTTTATTAAATTATATTTTAACATATCTTTTAGTCTTTTAATTTAATAAAATCGTATCATACACGCTATATTAAAGTATATTTCTGATTATTATTTCATAAGTTCATGATTTATTAAAGTGTACTTTAGAAAAAGTTGTGGGTCTTTTTCCAAAAGAAAGATTACTTGATTGAAGCTTGTTAAGAGTCGTGTTTGCCCATTTGTGGGGGCAGGCTCGAGTAATTATTAGATACAGTAGTAGTATATTTTATAACAGGAGACTCTACTATCACGTGACCCTCGGGTCTACTTTCTCGTTACTGTACAATTTTGGCCTTAGGATCCTCTGTGGGTCAACTAAGAGTAGTCTAGTTGATTTCTTGGGAGGGTAACTGAGGTTAAGGATTCAGGTTCGAATCTTGACAGCAGCAGTATGGGAGTTCATTCAATGTGGTGGCTCCTTGTGCGCATCGAGTACTGGGCCGCTCTCCTGAAGGACTGGTTGGGATTAAACCATGATTCAATCGTCCAGCGATAGTCAGATCTGTGACTGGGGGTCCTTTGAATTGGGGATCAACCTTTTGCGGTCAAGAGTAGTCTAAAGCTTAGTTAGTTAGACGAAATAGAAATATTGAAAACGGACAACTCATCTAGAAAAGGAAATATGAAAACATATGCTCTAAAATACCTTTTTGAATTTCGAGATTCCCCAAGTTTGAGTTAGTCTCACCTTTGAGGTGGGAAGAACAACAATAGGATGAATTAGACTTGGGTTAAAAATTTTAAAATTAGCTTTTCTAAATTTAAATTCAATTTAATTTAAAATTTTATATTTTAATTCGAACATGTTGACACTTGGATTAGATTCAAAATTGATATGATTTGAGTAAGTAATCTATAATGTAAGTTTGTTTTAAAAAATTACATTTTAATTAAAGTATGTATATCATCATCATCACACTTAGTCCGAAGTCTCGCAATAAAGCGAGGTTTAAAGAGATCTGATAGTATGTAACTTTATCCCTACATAATAGAAAGGTTGTTTCTAATAGACCTACATGCAGATGTGACAACAAAAGAGCAATGCATGTTAAAGAGTAAAAAGAGTAAAACTGACATGCTAAATAATTATGTAAATAAAATTACAATAAATATATAAATAAAAATAAAATATAACTCGACTTTTAAAAATAAAATATATTTTAAAACTAAAATATAATAAAATATATCGTCTCTTTATTTATAGAAAAATATTAATATTATGTATGTATTTTATGTATATTAAAAAATCACATATATTTGTTGAACAAATTTAAATTCTTTTTATGAAAGTTTGGTTCAAACCTAATTTAAATACGTTTGAATACAAAATTTAAATTTAACTCAATTTTTAATTTTTAATTTTTAGAATCTGATAATTAATAAATATCTAAAAACAATTAAAATTCCAGTAACATATCATTTCTTACTTCCATGGATGGGCCTGAAGCAAATAAAGTCGTCGGAGTGTCCACTCGCCGGAGACAATTGACGTCGAAGCACTCTTCGAGTTGAAGTCAAGAGGCAAGAGTTGAAGAGAGGTGGCAATTGCCTCCGAGCCCAGCTTAAATCTGCCCAAGCCTTTCATGACCCAAGACTCGACCTTTTTAAACAACATTACATTACTCAGGTACCGCAAAATCGCTGTCTACTTGAGGTGGACAGAAGTACCTTTGTCTTGTCTTGCCCAGAATATGACAGGCTTTGGATATTTTGGTGTGCTGAAAAATCTGAACCTGATTACCAACGGCTAGGCTTGCCCAGTCTAATTCGATTCTGATGGAAGTTAAATGCAGGGATGACAGATAGGTCCGTGAAGTGTTCATCGGACTTTGACTTGAATAGTGAAAAGCTCAATAAAGATAATAAATCATTCTAATTTAACTTAAATATAAGTCTATGTTAATCGTATCAATTATTAAAGTGATTATTTCAAAAAGTTTTGATCAGTAATAATAATTATTACAAATGGGCTTCATTTCAAGCTCATATTCTCCCATGGATCTCTAGGCAACATCAAGCCCACTTAGATGGATAATTTTGCATGTTCTCTTTTTCCAAATTTCTTTAATTCTATGCTTAAATTTATTATTTAAGAATAATTTATTATTTTTAATTAGATTAATATCGAAAATATAAAATAAAATAAAATCTTCACTAATTTTATTAAATTATGTTAATATATAATTAATAAAAACAAAGGAACCTGTAATCGCTATCTTTTAGAAGCGCACTTGATAAATTTTTGAATTGACACAATAACCTACAAATCACATACCAACTAAATTTTTTACATTAGACAAACTATGTACAATATGCTCAGAAAAACGTAAATAAGATAATTTAAACACAAGATCTTCTTACTTGTCTCTCGCTCCTCCAACTCATTCACCCTTAGGTGGCAAACAATTAGAATCCTAAACTTTAAGAGATTAGGAATAAACCCTTGTTTAAGGCTTCAGACAGCAAACATATGCTGTACCTTTGTACCTACCTAGTCAAACCTAATCATAACGAGTCTTAAAAGACACACCGCCCTCGCCTAATCTCCCTCCGATATATTCTTATTTTTTCTAATATTGAAAGTTGTGAGAGTTTATTTTTAAATAAAAAATACATCAACAATAATAATAATGTCTAAAAATATGCAATTTTATCCCTATTTAATTGATAAATTGTCTTTTTTAGACTTATTTTTTAACTATAAACAAAATAGTATTAGACAATGTCTTAAAAACTAAATCAAAAGTTAAACTGAAAAGTCAAAAAAATTAAGATTTAAATAGTTCAGATGATATTAAATGGTCATAAAATCGATTAAAATTTAAATATGATTAAAAAATTTAAATATGATTAAAAGAGATAGTCTTTACCTGTTGAAGAATTTTAAGTTTAATTGAAAAAAAATTGCTAAATAAAAATTAGTTGATTTATTTTAATCTATAAAAAGTCATTAATTTACAAAAGTTACCCGATCAATTAAAAAATTAATTAATTTTTAACAACGAGAGTTATTAATAAATTTGATGCTGTATCGAAAAGTTAGACGATTCAAAGTTTTTACGATTGAACCGGTTAAACTGGTAGAGTTTTTTTTTTTATCATTGGTATTAGATAATTAAAATATTATTCCAATCTTTTAAATTAATTTTAAGTTAAGCCTATTATTTTTACAACAAATAAAATAGTATTAGACAATGTTTTAAAATAAAAAGTCATAATATAAAATAAAAAGTTAGAAACTCGTAATTAGTACATTAAATGTACAGGACAACTTATAAATTACGTATTTTTAATTAAATTAATATGTAAAAATATGATTTATTTGTTAAACTAATAATTTAAAATTCTAAAAGACTCACTCCTTAAGGAGTAAGGAAATATAAGTGATTTGAAATAAAGCTCTATGACTTAGCAAACCTTTATAAGACACATCTTTTCCTTTGTCTTGGATTCTCGTATTTTATAGGAGTCTTCGAAACGTCTTGAATATGTTTATGAGGAATCTAGACTATAAATAACAGTGTTAATATAAAGTATGAACTCACTAATCAACTTAAATTATATTAAATAATACTTTATTATGCTCCAAAGTTGGCGAAAGTGGGAAAGATTCGTTACGAATACTAGATTATCGTGAATAGTTTGTTAAGCAACCAAAAAGGGATGACATAAGGTTCAGGTTTGGTTTAAAGTTTTATTGAAATTGATTTTTTTAAATGATATTATTTTCTCGAGTTTCGAATAAAACATTTCGAATCCAAACCTAATTTAAAGTCTAAAAATAAAAAAACAGTTTGAATATGATTAGAGTGAATCGGATCTGAACTTAATTATTAAGCTTAATATTAAATTTGATGTTTTATTATTAAAATTTATATCAAATTAGTATAATCAGAAATTGAATTTTAATTATAATTTCTATAAATAAGTAAATTTTGTCAATATTTTTTTTTCTAACAATGAAAATTGGATCAATGATTAAATTCAATATTTTGTTATTTATCTATCAAAATCGCTTGAATATCAATTTTAATATTCATAAAAAAGTAAAATTTGTTAATATGAATAGGAATCAGATCAATATAATTTATTTTTGTTTGTAGCCCTTAATTTTCAAAATTTACACCAAAATAATTTTATCCTCGAGACAAATTTTTATTTACCAAATAATTTATTAGTTTCATATAATTTACAAATTATTATCTTGTATTATTAAAAAATTATTCTCTATAAATTTGAAATTAATTAGTTTTTTTTTCGAAAATAACATTTCTGTTGATTAAGAATAAGATTACGTATTTTTTAATTTTCTCATATTCTGCAATTGAAGTCTTTTACTTGGTTGTTGTCGATGATGCTTACTTCTAAACCTTCTCAGATTCTGCGATTGAAGACTTTCACTTGATTGTTGTTGTTGACTGTGTATTTTTCGTCGTTATACAATAATAATAAAAGCATAAGTATCTTTAGTTGTTCTCATACTGTCCTATTGTCTGGATGTTGGAATGTCGGGTCAGACCCGATTGCAAGTAATCGGATAGTTAGATTGGATTTAAAGGTTAATTATGTCAAAAGGCAGTTTCCGCGTTGTTGCCATTAATGATCGTGATAGATCCAACTTTCTTCTTTTCTATATTTGCAATTGTATCCTTGCAAATAAGCCCTCATATTGTATTTTATC
Source organism: Erythroxylum gracilipes (assembly GCA_026413385.1). Classification (NCBI taxonomy): domain Eukaryota; kingdom Viridiplantae; phylum Streptophyta; class Magnoliopsida; order Malpighiales; family Erythroxylaceae; genus Erythroxylum; species Erythroxylum gracilipes. The sequence goes on from JANZLC010000003.1 coordinate 29,796,012, forward strand.
TTTACATTTCTCTTTTTCACTCCAAAAATTTATATATTTCAAATACTGTCGACAAATTATAAATCTCTCATTTAATTATTCTCTTATATCTCAAATATATCATTACCGTCACACATTCAGTTTAAAGTCCTATAATAAAGTGAGTTTGAGAAGATTTGGTCGTACACAGCTATATTCTTATATAATAAAAATATTATTTTCGATAAACTCACATACAGATATGACAATAAAAAATTAATACAAATTAAAGAGTAAATAAGTAAAACTAACATGCTAAATATTATGTGAATAAAATTACAATAAATACATAAATAAATAAAATATAAAATATAACCAAAAGATATATTTGATAGTATCCAAATCTACTAATACTTGATAAGTTGCAAAATTCGACTTTTCTTGTCTCTATTAAACGAAGAGTTCTTGCTCAAAGATCAATGGATAATAATATATTTATTTAGAAAAACCTACAATAATCCTCATGAAAAGATAATTATTATCACTGTAAGTCCATATTATGATAGAAAATATAAGCATTTTCGTTTAATTATAATGCTTAATTTGGAGGAATAGGTTGTGTACATTGATAGACCCTTAGAAAACAACGAACTTTGTGTATGGGATATATTAGATAGAAATAGAGAGTTATTACATATATTATTTTTAGTAAACATTTAAGCTACTTTTTTTGAAAATATTTGGAAGTTAGAAAGCAATTATATAAACTAAGTTACAAAAAAGTAATTATATAAATGCGATCGAGAAATATGGGTCAACAGTGAATAAAGGTAAATGTTAGGGGTTGAAATCGAAATAAGAGAAAAATGGGACCAAAAAGAAATATGAAAGAAGGGAGAATTATTTGAGACTAGTGGAAGTGGCATCACTTTTTAATCTTTTGATGAAATCTACTCGCTTTGGACCCGTCTTTTTTATCTCTATCGATTTCATGTGAGCTCTCAAAGTCTTCTTCGTCTCCTTCTTCCTCTCTCTCCATTATACTCATTCCAGTTCATGTGATCAGTAAGTGACTACCCACTTCTCTTTTTCTAGTTTAGAATGCGTTGATTTGTTGAATTTTGAGATTTGGTTCTGGTTGAGCAAATCTGATTGATTTTGGTGCCTTTACTTTTTGTGTTTACATCATTGCTTAGTCTGATTGATTTACTACGGAATTCTAATTGCGTAGAAGGCTCAGTTGGGAGAGAGTTGTTGGATTTTAAAATCTTGCTTGCTCTTTTCTATTATTCAGTTTTTTTTTTTGAGATTGGAGATTCGTTTTGGACAAAAGGGTATTCTAAAGATTCGTTTTTTAGAATGAGTTTGGTCCTTGTTTTTATTTTGGCACATAGTCTTGAGCAGTCGTATCTTGATTGGTTGTTTATAGAAGGTATTAGCTTTGAGATGCAAGCATTGTCTGAGTTTTGCTTGGTGAAATTTGATTCTATTACTGTAATTCCAGGTGGGTCATAAAGGTAAGAAATGGTGGCTGAGTCTTGGTTTCGTAGCCTGTGGAGGATCCCACGAAAGCATGAATCTGTTCCTGAGAAGGCATCGATTGGAGTTTTGGCGTTTGAAGTTGCAAGCTTGATGTCTAAGGTAGTCCACCTATGGCAGTCTTTAAGCGATAAACAGATTTCTAAGTTGAGAGATGAGATACAAAATTCTGCTGGGATTAAGAAGCTTGTATCAGAAGATGAGGAATTTATTGGTGGTTTGATTCGTGCTGAAATGATTGAGAGCACGGTACATGTGGCTAAATCTGTAGCTAGAATCTCAAAGAAATGTAGTGATTCTAGTTTGAAGAGTTTTGAGCATGTTTTCGATGAATTGCTCAAGATTGGTGCTGACCCATATGGGTGGACGTTTACATGTAAGAAGATGGACAAAAAGGTTAAGAAAATGGAGCATTTTGTGTCGGTCAATGCTACTCTGCATCAGGAAATGGAAATGCTTGCAGACCTTGAACAAACTGTGAGGAGAATGAAGGGCAACAACCCTGAGCCAGATAATTTACTCGACTACCAAAAGAAGCTTGTCTGGAAGCAGCAGGAGGTGAAGAATCTGAGGGAAATCTCACTTTGGAATAGAACTTATGATTATGCAGTTTATCTTTTAGTAAAATCACTGTTCACAATATTCAGTAGAATCAATAATTTGTTTGGATATTATCCTGTGGTTTGTTCTGGAGATTCGAGTGTTCCAGATTCTGATTATATCTATCGCAATCAGTCAGTTTCTGCATTATTGCATCCTCCGGTGCACCCGTCTGAAAATGCTGGTATTCCCAGATTTTCTTCTGGCCCCCTTGACAGGTTCCCTCTGAAATCAGGCCCGGTTACAAAGTCAAATATGACCAACAACTTCTACTCAGGGCCCCTTGGTAGCTCAGCCACCAAGTCAGGCCATAGTTCTGGAAGGAATACCAATGCACACTTCTTTTCTGGTCCAATTGAGAGACCAATTGCAATGTCTGGTCCAATTGCAATGTCAGGTCCAATCTCTAGTACAAATAAAAGAAGCAAGAAAATTTGGCGGTCTATTCGATCACCTTCTCCTCATATAAAGACACCACATTCGAAAGCAAATCGGCTCACTCAAGTTGGACCATTTAAAGGATGCATGGTAGCAGGAAACAATTCACCTGTGGCCAACTGTCACATTAGTTCAGCTGGTATTCAGTCTGGAATTCTTGATGTATCCAAGGAAAGCAATTCTGGACATCCTCCTCAGAGCAGTCTAACTCATGCCAGCCCATCAATATTCAACTACCAAAGTAAGTTACTGGCTGCTCTTCCGGACACCCTTGGAGCTGCTGCTTTAGCACTGCATTATGCAAATGTTATTATTGTAATTGAGAAACTAGCTGCATCTCCTCACTTGATTGGCCATGACGCTAGAGATGACCTCTACAATATGTTACCAGAAAGTGTAAGATCTGCCCTGAGGGATAGACTAAAGCCATACTCAAAAAACTTGGCTTCATCAGTTTATGATACTGTGCTTGCAGGAGAGTGGACTGAGGCAATGGCATCAATTTTGGAATGGTTGGCACCGCTTGCTCATAACATGATAAAATGGCAATCAGAGCGTAGTTTTGAGCAACAAAACTTTGTCTCTAGGACAAATGTGCTGCTTGTACAGACCCTTTACTTTGCAAACCAAGAAAAAACAGAAGCGACGATAACTGAGCTTCTGGTTGGCCTAAATTATGTCTGGAGATTTGGGCGGGAACTCAATGCCAAAGCTTTGAAGGAGTGTGCTGGCAATAAGGTATTTGATGAATTTACGGAGTTAGATAAATAGAGCTGCTGTCGTAGTTGTTGACATCACTGGCAAAATCCTGGTTGCACTCCCATCAAATGGATTCCAGGATTGCCAATGCCCGAGACGCTGGCACCTTTCCCACTCTATGAGGCTTCTCAATTGAATGCATACATTTTGTTTACGCTCCTTCTGCTGAGGAGATCAAGGCAGGGTCTTCACTGGAATTTCTTATACCATGTAGTATTATTAGTCGGTTGAAATTATATTTGAGCTCCCATATAGCTAGCTAGGTTTTACCTTTACTTATGGGTGGAGATTTTCCGCTATTAGTTGCTTAAAGAAGTGGCTGCTTTATCCATTTTGTAAGCTGATGTAGTCTTATTAAGCTGCTGTTGGGTAATTTGTGTATATTCAGAAGAAATACCTACCTCTGTTTATTGTAAAATTGTTTTGTACGAGTTATAACTATGTGCATTGAGATGAACATTCTGGTTTTAGTAATATTGTTGTATGTACGACTTGGTTGTAATAAACCTGCTTTGTCTATATCAGGTTTCTTAAACACATCTTGCTCTTGAACTTTTCATTTTTGCACTCGCCAGAATGGCAATGGCAATAAACTTGTCAGTTCCACAGAGCTAACTTCTGGCAAGATCATTTCATTTTAGCTGTTTCATTGACTATTCCGTGGAAGTGATTTATGATATTATTGGTAATGAATGCAGTTCATAGTCTCAGTGATACTGTTGTTAGATCTTCATGGCTATTGATTGTATTTGTAGATAATTAGGATGACAATTTTGGCCCGGCTCGGCTGACCAACCTGAACCAGTTCAGATGGTTTCAGACAAAATGACAACAGTTTTGATAAGTTGTAATGAATGCAGTTCCTAGTCTCACTGATACTGTTGTTATATCTTCATGTATTGATTGTATTTGTACATTATCAGGGATGATAATTTTGGTCCGGTTTGACTAAGCAACTCAAACCAGTTCGGATCGTATTGGGACAAAATGATGCCATTTTGTTAAAACTTGACAAAATGGTGGATAACTTCCCCAAATACAGGTTTAATTTTTTCCTCCCAATCCTGGTTTTCTAGCACTAATTGTAGATGCATTGCATCTTATCAATCATCTGTCCTTTTTTCTTTGAAATATTTAACCAAGATAGGGACATTTTCATTTTCTTGTCTTGTTCTGTTATGAACAACTTTCCTCTCTATCACACATCTCTTCTTCTTTTCGTGGATAAGATACTAGTTAGATGAGGCATGGCATGTTCAATTAAAATCTGTTGTTACATGTATTCTTTTAACCCAAAGATGATGACAAAAGGAACAGGAAAAAGTTTTTGTTAACAATAATGTTTAAAATGATCAATCAGAACCATAAACAAACAAACAGGAACATTAGAAAATGTGTGGAAAAGGACTTCATTTGTTGGCAAACCTCTGTCTTTATTTCTTTTGGTTTACCGTCAAAACTCAAATGGAATAATGAATTTTAAAGTTTGAAACCTTTTTTAAAAGATTTTTTTTAATTTTAATGTTTAACTTTTTAAAGATACTAATTAGATCATCATCATTGTCATAAAGCGGAGTCTTGGAGCTCTGATAATACATAGCCTTACTCCTACATAATAAAGAGACTATTTCCGGTAGACTCACTTTAATTGAATATTTTAAAATTTTAAAATTAAAAATTTGATTGATATTTAAAGAATTACATGACATTTTCTCAGTATAATTTATAAAACCATTAAATATATTTATTACAATAAATCTTTGTGTAAATTTTTAAATATATTTTTATTTTATATCAGTAAAATATTAATTAATTAATATCGAACTCTTAAGCATGATTTAATGAAAAAATATTTTTTAATTTAAAATATTCCAATTTTAATTTAAAGAATATTGTCTTACAATTTCAAGAAAAGAATGAATTTTAATAAAAATGGATAATTTTAATTATTTATAAGTTAAGAAATTTTACAAAAAATTGAATTGAAAATAAATCATTAAAATATTATATATGTAAATAATTATTTTCTCAAATTAATTACATAAGATTAAAATTAAAATTTAATATTCTTTATTAATTGAGTTTAAAACAAGAGAGAGATTGGAAAGTCATTTCCTTTGAATGGTAAGTGAACCTCAAGCCTACGCCTCTCTTTCTCTCCCTAATTTCGCTATAATCTTCCTGTCATCGTCCTCTCCCTCTTTCTCTCCTCCTCCTTGTTCTTTCTTTCTCTGCAACCGTTGTTTGACTTTAATGTCCGCGCCGAGGTCTCGCCGAACGACGTCGTTGAGAGACACCTCCAGTGATTCCGAGAAGTTGGAGGAGGCCAGTGGAAGCTGGGACGATGCACTCGACTGGCTTAAGCTTGAGGTCCTCCAATTCTCTTACTTTCTTCGTCCTTGTTTCTTTTTTTTCTTTTTATCTGCATTTTGATTGATTTGTCTCTTTTGTTTTGTTTGAGAACAGAACCCTAACACTCTCTCGTGCTCGGTTCCCCATCGTTCAAATTACAAGTGCTTGCTTGAGGCGGAGCGGGTTGTCGCCGAGGTTTGCCTTTCTCAAGAATTATCTTTTCTTGAAGTCGATTCTGCAAGTGCAATTTCTAGATTTTCTTTTAGGATCAGAAGCTATTCTAGTTTTTTTGCTTGAAGTTTTTAGGTTTATGGTGTTTAATTGGTATCCGCATCAAGAATGTAGTTTAGTTTTGATCGAATAGAAGAAGTTATCAAAATTCTAACTTGCACAGGTGTTGTGTTCGGTTGTTACTGTGCAAAGCCCACTGGTCACGGAAACTACGTTGGGATCAAAAGAATTAATGCATCTTTGGTTCTTTCTGCTATAAGTCAAGTATAGACATTCATTAAATGTTAGTTTGAGGCCATGTGGCATCGATTTTCATTTGCCGATCAAGGAACTTGTTTCTTGATGTGTCACTAGTGGCAAGCAAACCAAAGATTTTGTCTTGTACTGGTTGATGTCTTTAAGTTACCCATATCTTTGTGACAATTTAGTTTGACTATAATATTGACATGATAGATTGCCAGCTGTTCTAACATTCTGGCGATTTTTCTAAATTCAATGCAAATATGTTAAAGTTCCATAAATTTATATTAACCAGAAGAAGTTAACTGGTACTTCCATTTCGTCATAATTGGAGCTTACTCAACTGCACAATTACGCAGCTATATTTTACCCCTAAAGATGCAAGTTTCTACTAAGGCTGTTACTCTGCGAAGACCAATAAACAGTGATCATTTACTCTTGTCAATACTTCTTCTGGTTACCACTATTTTGGTTTTGGAAGTAGTGGTTTACCCACCACTATAACTGTAATGGGGTATCTTTATATTATGATGTCGAAAAGACACCAAACACACTGCATCTTTTATTGTTGAAGCTGTAGTTCTAGTAGCTTCTTGTTTATGTGAATTGAATTTCAACGTCATATATAATTAGTATAAGCACATTATCTTGGGTCATCTCTTGATGGGACGATTCATCATATATAATTAGCATAAGAAAAAGTCTTGGGTCTTTTCTTGATTGGTAGTAAATCACCAAAAGGTCTGGTTGGGTGGCTTGTTGAGAGTATACAGACCAGGCAGATTGCTAAAGCGATGATGTACAGAGTGCTATCCCAAACACTTTTTGGCATGCTAGCTGGTTGGTATAGCCAATCCGAGCCCATATGTTTGGCTTGGAAATTGAACATAAGCTCAACTGTCTAGATCTTTACATTTCAAAGATACTATGTTGAGCTTAAAGAGGAATTGAAGTGACATTTATAGGCCCTGCCAACTTTTAATGGAATGTACTTAAAATTCTAAGGGAAAATGTTGAAAAGTTATAAAACCAATTTCATGTGATGTTCTAGGCTATGTGGAGAATCTTGACACTTAAGTGTACACTTTTTATTTTCTTAGTGATTTTAACTCAATCAGATCATGCAGGCCAATTAACTTGGTCCAAGTCCAATGATGCCATGGTTTGGTTAGAGATGGTATGTGTGTGGCCCTGTGGACATCCTCATTAAGCATTGTGTAGATGCACTTCACATTTGTTTCATCATCTGTGTCTTCTGTAGGAACTGAATTTGCTTTTATTGGTGATTAGAATTTCTGCAATATTTGATGAGAAAATTTCTTACCTGTTCTTTTTTTGTAACTATTGGGCTTCTTTGGACAATGTTCGGATATGGACTTTGCTCTCAGGGACATGGTGTCGTGCTTGTTAATATTGATGAAGCTGGCACCTTGATAGTGACTAACTATCGTCTTATTTTTCTGGTAATTTTGCACTTTCTAACTCTTCATTCGAACATTACTCTGTTTCAGTTGCATACTTCAATTGCATCCCATCTTTTGATTTGTCTCTTTCCTGCTATTTTTTCATACAAACATGTAAGAAGCTAATGAATCAAGTTTCTTCATTATAACGAGGTGTACTCCTTGTGTTACTGCATTCTGCCTGCATGCTTCACAAAGAAGTTGTAATTTTACTTTTTAATTCCTTTTCAAGAGTGAGGGAACTGAAAATGTCATTGCACTTGGAACAATTCCACTGGCAACAATTGAGAAGTTCAACAAAATTGTAAGTTGTTATTCTTTAGTATGTTTATCAGATGAATTTGGTACTGCTTGTTTTTTGCATGTGTTAACTATTGTTAAGAATTTTTGTTTGATTCTCTACCCTGGGTTTTCATTCAGCCATATTATTGGTTGACAGTGCGTGCAATTTTTCTTTCTGGGTTGTATCTAGGTTGTTAAGATTCAATCGGCCCCTCGCCAATCAGACAAGACCCCTTCCCGTCGACTTCTGCTGGTCATTGGTATGCATTATACTGTTTCATTTCGTTGAATCTATTTCTCATTTTGTATCAATTTAACATTTTTGCATTGTGGGAGAAAATGTGAACATGATTTGAGGGTCTTACTATATGTCATTTACTGTGTTAGCTTTTGTGATTCTGTATTTGCATGTATAGACACATTCTGTGGGATTACCATGGGGGGTGGGGCGTGTACGTTTGGGCTGCATGATAATATGTTAGCTCTGTGGTTGTTCTCTGCTGACTGTCGTTTATGGTGCTTAGCTTATAGCAAGTTTTATACATGCAAGGCATGGAAAGTGGTTGAATACCTAATCTGCGTGCAGTATTTATATTTTACTTGGTCAGTGGAATGGAAGTTATTCGCATTGCTCATAATTTATTTTCGTTTTTGATCTTTTGCATTTTCAGAGGTTTCTAGTTGTTGTTGTATATGTGGTCCTTGGTTTGACCCTAACAGAATTAAGACTTCTCTTGTATTCTACAGGCAAGGATATGAGAATAATAGTCTTTGGTTTCCGTCCTCGAATAAAGCAGGTAATGCTTCTCTTTATAGAGTTTATTCTGTTCTTGTTCATATGATTTATGATGTTATGGTTTTCATTTTATATGTATAAAATGTTGTCATTGAAAGAAATTTTGGGAGAAATTCAGATAAATTGCCATTGATTCCCTATTTGTGGCAATTGTGTGGTTTACCTTTTCTAATAATTTCCTAGCAATATATACTTTTTGAATTACTTGCGGAAACTCACTAGTTACAGCAAAATGCTTTAACTGTTTTTGAGGGATGGGCCTATCCTTTGCTTAAAATGTCGGTGTGCTAATTAATTGTAGGTTAAACCTCTTGTAGCTGGTTTGAAAAAAAGAGTGCATCTCTCTAATTGATTTGCCTAATCTGACAGCAAAAGCAGTTTCAATTCTAGGTGAATAGTGCCTTTGTAAAGTGGATGTCTATCTTTCTGCAAATTAAAGTATGGATTCATGAATGGAAGGAGAAATGGATGATCTTTTGAATCTTGGTTTTATCCAGTGCTCTGACCTTTCTTGTACTTTATCCCTCTTTTTATATCCTTTTAGTAAACTATTCTTCAATTCCATGCTTCTGTTTGAGTGCTGAATTTAATACAATGTACTTACCAGAGTGTGTTGATTATTTTCATTGTATAGAGGCGGACAATATATGATGCATTGTTGAGGTCTACGAAGCCATCAAGACTCTGGGATCTTTATGCTTTTACTTGTGGGCCTTCCAAATTCACTAATCTTAACCCCAAAATTCGACTTCTGAACGAATATTTTCGTCTTCTTGGAAGAGGCTCCTTTTCTGCATCGATGGAAATGATCGAGCAGGGGTCATATACATTTTCTAATGACTTGTGGAGAATCAGTAGTATTAACTCAAATTATACAATGTGTGAGAGCTATCCATTTGCTGTGATTGTTCCAAAATCAATTAGGTAAGGTGCTTAATCATTGCAATGCAGCAAAATAATGGATTTGTACACAAAAAAAGAAAAGAAAAGATTATGCATTGAGATTTATAATCTTTTCCTTGTCACTCACTAGTACTGTTTGTCATGGCCCACTAAATCTGAATTTTATAACTAATACTTGCATGGTCCAATGGTAGCGAGGAAGAAGTGCTTCAAGCGTCCACGTTTCGTGCTCGGTGTCGTTTGCCCGTAATATCTTGGTGTCATCCTGGTATGGAGGAACTGAACTCATTATTTTGATTATCAGGATCTCCATTCTTATACCTGTACATACATATATGCAGAATCAGGGGCAGTCCTTGCACGTTCATCCCAACCCTTGGTTGGTCTTATGATGAATATGAGGAGGTAAGACAAAGTTTGCTTTTTCACCACCCATTAGGAATATGTTCATGATATTATCCTCTTTTCCTTTTTCATGGTTACGTATGACTGTTTGAAATTGTTGAACGGGCCTACAGCAATGCAGATGAGAAACTTGTTGCTGCACTTTGTGATCAACTTGGAGGTGCAAGGGGGAATAGGAGGTATGATTTTCAGTTATTTCTGTCTTGTATCCCTCTTTTTATATATTTCTTGTGTGTTCTAGAGTTGTATTCTAAAGTGATTTTAGCACTGCATGATATTGTGCTGCTTGTCTTCACGTTTCTTTGATTGGTTAATTTGGAATGTTTTTCTTTTGTATGTTATGTTCTGAAACTATGCATAAGAGAAGCTAGAGCACTTTTTGATACATATAACCTAGCACTGAAATATGGGGAGTTCTTTGTATTGTTATTATTTCCACTGAGGTCTGGTGTTTTGATGTTGACAGAAACTTGAGTAGTGGCAAACCATGCTCTGATTTGATATTTTTATTTGCTTGTTTATAAAAAGTACTTCATCTCAATCTATTTCTTAACATGTTCTCCAGTGGCTTACCTCGTTTTTCCCATTCTTTCTCGATTTTAGAAAGTTATACATTGCTGATGCAAGACCCAGAAAGAACGCTTTAGCAAATGGAGCAATGGGAGGTGGTTCTGAGTCATCTTCTAATTATTTTCAGTCTGAGGTATCTTTATCGAAAGTTCCCATTCTTTTTATATTGTCATCAACTTTAATTCATCTGATCTAATCTCCCCTTCAAATTTCTTTGCAATCTCATCAGATTGTTTTCTTTGGGATAGACAACATACATGCAATGAGAGAGAGTCTTTCTCGTCTAAGAGACTACTTAGATACCCATGGCACGACTTCTTCAGATGGAATGTCATCATTTTTGGTCAGTCCTGAAGTTCCATAAAACGGCCGCTTCACTAGTAATAGACTGCTGATATCTGGATTAATTAATGTTTTTGTTGTACACTGTTATATATTAGCTGCTTTTAATTCATTGAGGGCTATAATGAAGAACAATTGAAATGACTACCTGTTGCTTTGGGTATGAAGAATACTCATACTTTTCATGTACTGACCCATGTACTTAAACAGATTAGTGGCTCTCGTTAATGTTCCTATTGATAAATATTGATTGTTTCAGAGACATGGTGGTTGGACTTGGGGTGGAGGCAATCTAAGCAGTATGTCTGCTTCTGTTTCATCCCTTGGTGACAGTGGTTGGCTTATACATGTCCAGAGTGTCTTGGCTGGTGCAGCTTGGATTGTTGCTCGTGTTGCTTTGGAATCAGCTTCTGTGCTTGTACATTGTAGGTAGGCAATTGTTCATTCATGCAGTGACGGTGATACCTTAAGTTAATATAAACTGTAGAGTGTACTCATGCTATCCTTTTTTTTAATTTTTATTTTCTTCTAGATTTGTTAAATTTCACATATTCTTTTTAGTTGTTTTTGTTAATTGTTGAGTTCTTTCCTTCATGCTATACTTGGTTACTTATTTAGTGCATGTTGCAAGCAGAGAAAGCAGTGGCTGAGGTATTTTTGTTTCTCAAAAATTCAAAGTATTGATTTGTCGCTTTTATTCCACAAAAATGTTAAGAGAGAGAGGGGAGTGGGGTTGGGGAGGTCCTGCAGTTCCTGGTCTTTCTTTCTCACTCTGTGAAGAATGCAAGTGTCTTTTTGCTATTTTCTACACAGATAATGGAGCTTTTACTTTGGTTTTCTTAAAGTAAATTTCAGAAAATGTAAAAGCAAGTGATTGTGCTGGACATATGTAGTACCATCGTGTATCAAAGGAACAAATGCTGCTGGTTTGTGCTGATGACCTCGTGCAGATGTTGAGCTTGTGATGGCAATTTATGCTTCTTAGACTCAGCTTGATACAAAAGCTGCAATAATTAGCTATAAATATACAAAGTTCTGAATTTTTTTTTTTTTTAGTGTAATGGGGTTTCAGATTCACATACTCATTTGCATAAAGCAAATATTCTTTGAGGAGATGATTGACTTTTATTTGCAGCTTTATTTGTGATCTTCCTTTTCTCTTGTCTCTGTTTTATCACTCTCTATTTACTATCTGATAACATTTCGTTTCATTTCTTCTGCAGTGATGGGTGGGATAGAACTACTCAATTGGTTTCACTTGCTAACTTGTTACTGGATCCGTACTACCGAACTTTTAAAGGGTTTCAGGTGCTACCACACCTGCCATATTGATTGCAAATTCTTCTTTCAAATATGATTAAACTATGCCTCTTATGACTTAATTTCCATTTTATCTTGTGGTTCCAGTAACTAGGCTTCCTTTGCTACTACAAAATATTTTTCATTTGCGGTTTTCTAAATCTTCAAGAATGTTAATAACTGAAGAAAATGATTTCCAAAATAGTCTATAAAATGAAATCTTCAAGGGAACAAATCAAGACAATTTCATTCTTACGATATTGGTGTAAAACAAAGAAAACAACGAAAAGATGTTTTCTAGAAGACTAGAAAAGGAAACATTGGGAGATTATTTCGTAAGGAAACATTTTCTATTTTGATATAGCAAACAAATTTCAAAAAAGAAAAATGATTCTAATCTCTGTTACCAACTATATACTTTTTGTTTTGCCATCTTTGTGGTCAGTCCTTGTTTTTAAGACTTTTCATATCCCAGATCCACCCCAATACCTTCAGAAAAGTAAACAGTTTACATCTTTTACTGATGTTACTTTGTAGCTTGCCTTCTTACATGAAGGTTTTAACTCTGTGGGACATGCTTGAAAATTTTTACAGGCACTTATAGAAAAAGACTGGCTAGCATTTGGTCATCCATTTGCAGATCGCATGGGGATGCCAACTATATCTGGGAACAGCAACATGCCTTTTGAATTATCTCGACAGTCTTCTGTTCCAGCTTCACCTATGCGCCAATCTTCAGCAGCTCCAACACCCAGTTCTCATTCTCAGAGCAACTATTCTCCCATATTTTTGCAGGTATATGGTCATATATCAATTTTCTTTCTTTGCATTTTATCCTGATCTTTATGACTATTCTAGTTGCAACTTGTTGATATGATATGAGTATGCATTTTTTGTCTTAATAGAGATGTGCTACTTTTGTTTTATTTTATTTGTTTCATGCAACTTTTGGTCAGATGCATGCTTTTGGATGAGGAAGTATTGTATCTATTACAATCTGTTTTTATCATCTACATGAAGCTTTTTAATGATTTCTTGAGGTTTTGTATGAAGTTCCTTAGTTTTTCAAGTTACAGCCTCTAGATGCTAGAAAGTTTTAAATTCCTTTTGTTGGGTGATCATTAGTGTAATTGTGTGAGGCTAATGATATTATATTGATGCTCATTTTGTGTATATTCTTTCTTGGTACTCCAAGTTTAACTAGATTTTCACCCATGTTCTAATCTATTCTTTTAATTCCTAAATTTTGCTGATTGAAAGTTGTGACTTGTGAGCCTTGTGATGTAATTATCATGTTCTGCTAGTTAAGAGTTTGTGTAGATGTCATCCAGGCCTCCTATGGCCCTCATACTTTCTATTTTGTTTTCTTTAATTAGATGAGAGGCATGTCTCCTGTTTAAAAACTGTGAGAAAAACACTGAAGTTTGTAGATTCTTTCCCTCTGGCCATTACATATTGGTAGACTTCTTGGCAGATGATAGTCTTTGCAAAGTTCATAAAGAGTTTTCAATGTTATATGGGGAATTTGAATGTTTCTTTGTAAATGCGCTGGGGTAGAGCATTCAGTTCAAACTCATATCAGCCATTGACAAGACGACGTGCCTTTAGAGCCTTGTTGGACAACTGAGGGATAATTATGGATAGGATTCGTGCCAAGTTTGAAACCTACTTCTGGTTGTGTTGGGAGTGAATTTAAGAAAGATGGTGCGTTGCCTTTCTTTAGCAACTGATAGTTTTACATCTTCTGTATTTTGCAGTGGATTGATTGTGTTTCTCAGTTGCTGAGGATATATCCTTTTGCTTTTGAGTTCTCTCCGGTATGTGCTTCATCTGCATATGAGTTGTTTCTTTGAAAATATCCTATTTAAAAATGTGAACTAATTTGGCCTCTTAATATATTTGACCAACTTTTTTATGCAGGTCTTCTTGGTTGATTTAATGGACTCTGTGCTTTCTTGTCGTTTTGGAAACTTCTTCTACAATAGGTGATCTCCCCACTTCTGTTGTTAACAACTTATGAATTTTTCCTAAGGGATGACTTTTACTCATTTCTGAAATGTGTGATGAACTTCAGTTATTGTGGGATACCTGTTTCTTATTGCATAATGTCAATTTTCAGTGAAAAGGAGAGACATCAAGTTGGAGTCTCTGAAATTTGTGGATGCTTGTGGGCCTATTTGGCTGATCTGCGTTCTTCAGAAGGAAGATCTCATGTGCACTGTAATTTCTTTTATAACCCACTGAAACATGATGGTCCGTTGTTACCTCCAGCAGCAGCTTTAGCACCAACTTTATGGCCACAATTTCATCTACGGTGGGCTTGTCCTTCCGAAGCCCATGCTGGCGAGCTCCAAGATCAGTGCAGGGAGATGTCTTTAAAGTTATCTGAAATCCAAAAGGTAATAAGTCCTTTTATCTTCTTTCATATTGTCAATTTTACCCTCATATCGAAACTTAAATATTCTTCTCTCAAACATGCTATTGGCATTGATATAACTCACTGATGTTGCGTGTGAAAATTTTAACAGGCAAAAGACACTGTAGAAAGGAAAGCAAAAGAGGCAACAATTGCCTTGGAATCGTTAGCTTCAGAGCTACGAAATGAAAAACAAATTAGTGGTTCTGCTGTGGCCTTGGCCAAGAAAGCCAGCAAAGAAAATGCAGTCATCAAGAGAGCCATTCAGTCATTAGGCTGCAATGTTCATTTTTCGAGCAGTGGAAATACTGCAGTGGATATTGAAAGCAGCCTGATTGGAGGTCCTCAAACATTAATGTCTTCCCCTTCAAGAAGAGAATCAGATGCTACTATACCACCTAATGATAACACAGATCTCTCTGTCTCCATTAGTCTAGTTGGAGATAATGTTGCTTCTGATAATCCATTTAGTCGAGTATGTGAAGTTTTATGCCCATTAGGCTCTCGAGACGGAGGCTGCAGGTGGCCGGATGCTGGTTGTGCCCAACTAGGTAGCCAGTGTGTTGGGGTCAGAGCAAATTTTGATGCAATTGACAGGCTTTCCATTTATGACAGTTATTTTCAGTTGGACTAGGGAACTCCCCAAACATCAACCAAGAGCTTGAGCTCTACTCATCAGGATTTGACCGGTATCTGAGTTGGATAGTAGATAAAAGCTTGTTTGAAGAAGTTTAGGGTTTTATTGAAGCAGCAAGACAGAGCATAGGATGGCAACATTAGTGGATAGACCCGTAGATATTTTTTATGGGTTTCGGGAATAAGTGTACAGAAAGTATTAGAGTAAGAGCTGAAAGAATAATTTGTAGAATTGGCGTCGCCGAAAGCTGGGAGGAAGACTGCTGGAGGTGATTTACTGGACCTTTTGTTCTTTAAATTAGTCATTCATTTTCTCTAAAGAATTTGAAGAGATTTTTTGTATCCTATGCCATAAATGAACACAAGGTTCTATTAATAAAGAAGCTATTTGACCATTGCTTTGGTTCATATATTTCCTCCTCTTCTATCTGTAATGCCTCTAATTTCCTGAGGAGTTCAACTGAAGCAGGCACTTATTTTATAACAGTCCAACTTAAGTATAGTTCCTTTATGTTGCCTGAAAATTTCGAAAATGTATACAAATTTTCACAACCCTTGAGATCAGGAACTTTAAGAGCTCCTAAATATTCACTTTTACTATTTGAAAGACGAGAAATCATGAACAATTATATTAAACATTCCATATGTCATCACTTTAGATGCCATTGAATATTTGTGTAGTTTGAAAAATTAACAAAAGGTTTAATTAACCCTACGTCTTAAATAAATAAGAAGTCTTACTTCCACGCCTGGTGAAATTGTGACGAGTGTCTACACCCCTGGGTGACAATCTTGTTTAAACTGCTAACATTGCTCTAACTTGGCTTGTGGGTGACAATCTTGTTTAATCTCCACAAGCAGGTCCCATCTGAGGATGATGATGATGATGATAGGATTGAGGGCTTGTTTTGCGACGATCGAGCTTAAATGTTTTGCTACCAGAATCTCCATCTTCTGGTTTAAAAGTCCTACTAAGTTTATCAGTTTTAAATGCCTATGTAGTCTTCCCAACTTGTATTGAATAATTGGATGTGGTCTTCAGGTCACAAGTTTTAGGATCAATATGCACATCAGAGTCCAAAAATCTCATCCAAGAAGGCAATTACAATTAGAAAAAATTCTTACAATCTTAAGGCCCGTAAACCATTACAGGCTGTGATCTTCAGGTTTTCAAGATATTGGAAATTCGATAGCAGAACAGAAAAAATCTCTCTTGTAAGATGACTGATAGATGCTAGATGCAGACTTTTAACAAAGAAAGTGGGCACGGATGGTTGGTTGGCAATATTTTGGTGATCAAACTGTAATTGAAGGTCAAAAGCCAGGGACGGAGCCAGACTCAACTCTAAGGGAGGGCCGGTGGTCACTTATATTTGTAATTTTAAAAATTTTAATTATATAAGTAATTTTTTAAAAAAAATATTTGAAAGGGGGGCCACTTATATTTGTAATTTTATAAATTTTAATTATATAAGTAATTTTTAAAAAAAAAATTGAAAGGGAGGGCCATGGCCTCCCTCCCCTATAACATGGCTCCGTCCCTGTCGAAAGGTACAGGAAATTTCTCCACTGAACTTAGGACCAACAACAGCTAGGACCTAATCTTCGTTCTCAAAATGGAACTCAAACTTGTGGGTGTTTTTTGACAGATTCTGCCCATAAAATTGTTCAAGAAGCTAGATATTACAGTGACAATATCCTCTTTTTTGTCATTGAAAATCTGGAAGGATGTGGTTTTGCAAAAACTGATTCTCCCTTAGTTGCTTCGAGTTGTTTAAATACACAACGAACATATTGACAACCAAGATTTGGTAACGCAGTTCAGTAAACTTTACCTATTTCTGTGAGGCCCTCACCCAGCTTAATAAACTTTCACTTGTGATACAATAATTTTACCCAAAGTTTTACTGAGTCGACTCACTTAATAATTGAAACTATCCCTCGAACTCATATCCTATAAAAACAAATCACTCCCAATAATAATTCGTGCTAACCTCAACAGAAGATTTTTGCAACAATGACAGATAATAAAGATGATAAAACAACTCAAGTGATAGAAACTAAAGTAACATAAACAAAGAAGACACTTGAGATAGGAAACAATTCTCTTAAATATTCAACTTCATCAATGAAAGGTGTGGGAAGTTTTAGAACAAAATCTGAGGTGTGAACTTTTGAGAAGAATTATTGATCAGTCCACACACAATAGCATCAAAATGACATCAATCAAATAATCGTTTCATCACCGAAATGTCACAAAAGATACAACCACAACCACACACATTTGCTAGACATTTTTACCACAAAGACAATAACCCAACAGCCCAGAAAATTCATGCAACCAGTGGAGAAAATGTAGTTGTCCAAGATGAATAAGATCACAAAAAAATCCAGCTACCTTAGATAACACAAATCATCGAAATATGCTATCAAAGATAGCTCCACAATCGCTAAAAAAATTGCATATTATCCTTCTTAAGATATGGTGCTCATAGAAGACTTCCCTTTTTTCTTCTTCAAAGTGTTGGCACATTCCACTTGCATACATTCATGACATTGAATTGTATTTACTTTTCTTTCATTCTTTTTAGTTTTTGCTTATTGTTTGAAATTATTATTTGATGAACTCCCACTATTCTACCTAAACTCGGGTCTATCTTTCTTCAATTTATTTAACCTCCTACGAAAATTGCTTATCAATAATATCATATCCTCATTTTAATTGGATTCATCTCCTAAATCATTTATGGATTTTCCAACCTCAACTTGCAATGTCAATTCATTGTTCTTCTCTCGTTTATCTCTTAACAAGTTCATCTCAAATTTGGTAAGAATCTTAATTACCTTATCCAAAGATAATTCATTGATATCATGGGCTTCTTTGATGACTGCAATTTTTGGCACAAATCTAGGAGGCAGTGATCTCAATATCTTCTTGACAAGTTTCCTATTTGAATATTTTTTCTCAAGTTGATGTGCTTTGTTGGCAATGTCACGTAACCTCCCATGGAAGTCTCCAATAGTATCACTTTCATCCATCTTCAGTTCTTCAAATCTAGCAGCCAACATATGAAGTTTTGAAGTTATCACAAATTTTGATCCCTTGTGTATTGTTTGTAGAATGTCCCATGCTTCTTTTGCCGAATCATAGGCTGATATCATAGCGAAACAACCTTCATCTACTGCACTGAAGATAGTGTGCATTGCTTGAGAATTTCCAAGCGCTCCCTCTTCTTCAACCCTTATCCATTTTGATGGATCTTTAAATACTGCTTCTCCCTTTTCATCAATCGTCATTAGATATGTCTAGCCATTTAAAACAGACTTCCATGCTTTGGTTCCTTATGCTTGAATGAATACTCTTATCATTGATTTCCAAGTAGAATAATTTGAACCATCTAGCAACGATAGCCTGGTGATTGAGGTCCTTTCTCTTGTAACTATAATTGTAAAACACAGATTTGTACCAACTTGACGTACCAAGTTTTGATTAAGTGACTCAAGCTCTGATACTAATTGAAAATCCTGAAGGATGTGGTTTCGCAAAAATTGGTTCTCCATCAGTTGCTTTGAGTTGTTTCTATCAATTGCTTAATGCAAAGCAACTGTGTCTGCCAACTGTTAATATTCAAGAAAATACCAACAGAAAAATTAAATACACAACGCACAAATTGATAACCAAGATTTGGTAACGCAGCTTGACACACTTTATCTATGTCTGCGAGGCCCTCACCTAGCTTAATCAACTTTCACTTGTAACATAATAGCATTACCCAAGGCTTTACTGAGTCGACTCACTCAACTCTTGACACTATCCCTCATACTTACACCCCGTGAAAGTAAACCATTTCCAATAATACGAATCCCTCATGCTAAGCTCAACAAAAGATTTTTGCAACAATGATAGATAATAAAGATGATGATAAAACAACTCAAGTGATTGAAACTAAAGTAATATAAACAAAGAAGACAATTGAGATGAGAAAACATTCCCCTAAATATTCAGTTTCATCAATCAAAAGTGTGGGAAGTTATAGAACAAAATCTATTGTGAATCTTTGAGGAGAATCGTTGATCAATCCATGCAACATAACATCAAAACGACATCAATCGAATAATCATTTCATTACCGAAACGTCACAAAAGGTACATTCTTCAACCACACACATGTGCTAGACGTTTTTCCCACAAAGACAATAACTCAACAATCCAAAAAATTCACGCAACCAGTGGAGAAAATGCATCTGTCCAGGATGGATAAGGTCACCAAAAAATCCAATTGCCTTAGATAACACAAATCACCAAAATAGGCTGCCAAAGATAGCTCCAAAATTACCAAAAAAATCTACACATTATCCTTATTAAGATATGGTGATATTATCATAAATAAATCATATTTTCACTAGGATTTTATCCTTCATGCAACCTTTTGCTTCAAGAATTCTACATAAGGTAGATAACTTGTCATAATGATATTCCACATGTATCCAACTATGTCTAATTACAAATAATACTCAAAATTTAATTAAAAAGATATCGTAATAAATATCTTAACAATCTCCTCTTTTTTGACATTATTTGTCACATATGAGAACGCCCATTTAAGAAGATAAATATCAAATTCCAACTAACATCAAGTTCACATAAATAATTGTCAAATTCATATAAATTGAAAATATTCAGAAAATAACCAAATAAAAAATAATCCCAAATAAATAAGTATCCAAACATCCAAATTTCTCTCTTCTGGGACAAAAAGATGTCAAAAAGCAACATTAAACATCAGCAAGTGAAGAACCCTTTGCTTGAGTTGACTAAGTGTATCCAAACTCGCTTGAAAGATCCCCTCAACATTTGGATTAATAGTTGATGTTTCAGATGGTTAAGACGAGCCAGAAGATAAATAAGGCAAATTGATCATTTGAGCTTGCTTGTTAACATTTAATATACGAGGAGAGATGTTCAGTAAGGGAACATGTTCAAGAACACTAGCAGCTATCCGAGGTACATTGTGGGCATACAAAAATTGTGTAATAAGACACAAAAAGTATAGCAAAGATTGATGTTTACTACCAACTATAATCATGGCCTCAATAATAATTCTACCCATATTAAAATTTACCCCGATAAAAGTTAGCCTGATAAACTGTAACAATATGAGTACTAGGCATCCAATTTGCCAACAATAGCTTATAAAGTACAAAATATTTCTACGACAACTCAAATGCACAAAGTGCAGAAAAAGATGATCAAGCAGTCAATTTATCACCTGTTAAAACAATAGCTAACATATCATAGGTCACAATAAAATCACCCTCATAAGACTGATTAATAATCAAATTATCAAACCTAAGAAACGTATTCAACCGAGTTGGATCAAATTTAACCACTGTTCCTCTCACATACACCGTATGATAACTCAATGCAGATTAATCCAAAACACCCTTATTAAGATTGCAATAAAATTCTTTAACACATCCATCAACAGGTAACATATTTCTTTCAGTTTTCAATACATCCAAATGAAATTGTTGATATTAAGTTACATTTATAAGATGTTCAAGAACAAATTCGATATTCAGTCAAATCACGAACCTGTTAATAAGTGTTGTCTACGTAGAAGTCCCATATGAGGATGATTAATGGCTTGTTTGCAACGATTGAGCTTAAACATTTTGCTACGACAATTTCTATCTCTTGGTTTGGTAAATATGATTTATAGGTATTTACCAATTTTAAATATTTATAAATACCTATAAATCTTGACAAACATATTCAACTAATAAGATTGAAAACAGTATTTGTTACGAAACTGTTAAGAAGTGTTGTCTTAATAAAACAACAGTATCTCTAATATTACCCTTCAATACAACCCACTTAAATTTAGGAGCTCGTGTGGTTCTATTTTTATTTTTCTGTTGTAATTTTTAATTTTTGTTTTTATTTAAAACAAAATTTTGTTTAATTTTTTTAAAAAGAGAAAAATTGAGTTAATAAAGAATGAAGTTACAAAGCAAAAAATGTCCGAGGTTATACCTTTTAGAATTCAACACAAGAGAGTATAACTACCAAATAAGGGATAAAAGAAATGGTAACTTTATTGGAGGTTCTGAGCAATAAGGGTTAATGGCCAGGTAGTGCATGGTTCTGCAAGATAAGAGTTCCCCGATTCCTCTAGTTATTTCTGCGACAAGTATTCTCATAGTTTTGCTTGTGGCCATAAATCTTCTCGCGTTCCTTTTCTTCTAGATGGACTGAATTGTCAAACCTATAACTGAACTTGTTTGATAGGTAATATTAATGTAATTATATTTTTATTATTGATAATAATTATATATTAGATAAAACTTAAATATAAATTATTTTTTAATTAATTAAATTTATTTTAATCTTTTATATAATATTTATTAATAAATTATCAATAAAATTATTTTATTTTTAAACAAAAATTTAAAATTTATTTAAAATGAAAATCCAATAGGGTTAATTCATTCACAAACTTTCCAAATTTCCTTTTCGCAAACAGAATGAAACTACGTAAACGCGAACTAATAAAGACACCAAAATTTGGTAACGCAGTTCGACACACTCTGCTTACGTCTGCGGAACCCTTACTCAGATTAATCACTTTCACAATAGTTTAATAAAATTACACCAGATCGAACTACCTCAGTACCGTTCAATCTTTGTAACTATTTGACAACTTGATTATTCGTAAAAGATTTTCATATCCAATAACACGATCAACTTGTGTTAGCTTCGTTAGAGAATTTTTCTAACTATTTTCACTCAAAGCAATAATAAATAGAAATAGAGAAAGAAAACTTCCCCGATTAGAAGCTCTCTAGAAATAGATATGATGTTGTTAAACAATATAAACCAAGTTGCCGCACCACACCACGCACATTCTTCAACAATTATTTTGATATGTGCCGCAAAAGAGTAATCTCCTTTAATAATACATAACTTCAGCATATTCTATTGACATACGTGGACTGCTTCTCATGTATTGACCATGAGACCAAGTACAACCCAACTTCCATGCGCAGCCAGCAAAAAACCTGAAGAACGACAGTCACACACACATCCACACGCCAGATTATCTTCCACTTACGTGCTCACCTAGACTTCATCCACCACAAGAAGATATTCACGCATCTTGATAAATTTTCAAGGAATTTACTGAAGATAGGATGCATATTTTAGATAGACTTCTTCAGTAATAATGATAAGTAGCAACGTACTCCTTTTGAATTTATACCGTAGATGGAATTTTTAATGCATATAATAATTTTAATTATTTTATATGTCCAATTTAAAATGACAGAATTAAATAAGATATATATAAAATATATCCTAACATAAAATTTATTTTAATTATTTAATCAAATTTGATTCAAAATGTATATATTTTGAAGATATTTTAAATTTAATAATTTTTATTTTATTTTATTATAAGAATTAAAAATTATTTAAATAAAATAAAATTATTCATAATTTTTATTAATAATTAATTTCAATATTTAATATTAAATTAAATATATATATATATAGTTAATATTAAACCAAATTATGATAAAACAAAAAAAAACAGAAAGCTACTTTTTGTGATTTTCATAAATTTTGAAAACCAAAGAAACCAAAACAAAAGATAGAAATTAAAAATTCTAACAAGGTATTTTTTACTAAATTTGAAAGAAAATAAAAAATCAAAAACAAAACAATGAGTCCTTAGTGGTAGGACGTACTAAGGAGCGCTAAAGTATGGCCAAAGACAAGACAGATCCCGGACAAGCACAGACCATTACATATTGAGAATATATACAGTACTGAAATAATGTTTAGAGATGCCCTATACCAATGTATAAATCGTACCATTTACTGTTTCTCTTTCTTTCCTCGTGTTTTGTTTCTTAAAGTTGTGCACAAGTTGGCGTGAATTAAAAAAAAAAAGAAACCATGTGATAGTGTTCCTACCTATACTAATCTAATCATATTATAATCTAATTCTTGAAGTTTGTTGAATTGAAAAAACAAACATGTGATAATGTTCCTACCAACGTTATGAATGTCGTACCAAATTTAGTACTAGATTAGATTTTACTATAGTACTATATTAGTACTGATTAATACCGGATACCGTTTCGAGTAATTTTTTAAATTTATAAAATAAGTCATGAATTTTTTAAAAATTATAAAATACTCTATTGTCATATTATACAGTTGTACTGTATATTTTTAATCATGTCTCTAAAAATTATAATAATAAATAATAATCACAATTTTAATTTAATTTATAAAAATTAATTTAATAATTATTAATAAATATAATTAAATTTTAAATTTACCTGATCACACCACAAATTTATAATTATACCTAAATAAAAAAAGAGAGAAAGAAAAAGAGTTTGGTACCAATGATTTCGCATTTGATTTCTTGTAAATTACAGTTGGTAAAGAAATGCCTTTCAACAACAAAGCCAATGAACGGTGGTCTCCTGTAAAACAATTTTTGAAAGATGAAAAATAGATAAACAAATACAGAAGATGCCAATAGACGTTGGCATCTTCTGTATGGCTGTGTCAATTAAGTCAAGATGCTCCAAATTATTCATGGACCATGGTCCCCAAGATTTCCCCAGGATGAGCCCTCTAGATTAAGGCCCTGTTTGGTTTGGGGGTTAGGGGTGGAAGGAGATGGAACGTAACATAGTTCCATCGTTTGGTTGAGGGTTTCATAATGGAATGGAATAGAATAGGATGGAAGCGGAGGGTTTCATGTTACGTTCTATTTCATCCTAAATAGTGAAAATAAGAAACCTCCGATTTGGGGGGTTTAGGATGGAACGTAACCTAATAAATACATACTACCTAATATACC
>JANZLC010000003.1:29895672-29917748 GCA_026413385.1 Erythroxylum gracilipes
AAACATGCATACAAAGTCAATAATGACACTTATTTTAAATAATTAAAATGTATCTAAAACGACACTTATTATGAATCAGAGGGAGTATATATTATTTAACTATTATATTTTTTCTGCTTCTTAATCTTTAAAATTCTTTCTATTTTTATAATTTTTATAAAATATTTTTCACAATTCAGTTAAAAATATGCAATGAAATATATATAATATGTTTTTTTTTAACGAATGAACCCACAATCGCTACCTTTTGAATGCGCACTAGGCAAATCTCCGGATTGACAAATAATTTACAAATCACATCTCGCACTAGATAAACCTTATACAACGGGCTTGATTGAAAGAGCGTAAATAGAGAGAATCGAACACAAGACCTTTTAGTCTTATGCACCTCCACTCCACCAACTCGACATAGACTGACCAAATATCTAATAATATAGCTCAACTTTTGAATCCAACCAAATCCAATTAAACTTAAATTATTAATTTATATTTGATTTAATTAGTTTAATTCGAGTTTAGGAGTTAAATTGAATCATAACGTGAGCGATATTTATTTGGTACTCGTACTGTGCATGTTTCACTGTTACTTTTTAACCGAAACTTTAAAAAATAATTTTTCCAGAAAATTGAAAACCACAAAAAAAAGTCAAAAAAATATAAAATAAAATTTAAAGCATTTCTTAAATTATATAGGAGAATTTCATGGATTTTATTTGATAATTAAGTAATTTTATAAATAGTTATAATTTTCAAACTTAATAGTTAAAATGGGAAAAAAAATAATATCACATGGTTTTACTGTATCTAAATTTAAAATATATATTTATTAATTTTTTAATAAATAACTTAATTGAAATAAATTTAATCAATATTTTATGAATGGACAAACCCATCCACATCACGACGTGCTATGTTCATATCTTATTCTTTTCTTCGTCGGATTGCTTAACGAACCTTCCTCCAACTTGGCACCAAATTTCACGGCATATGCCAGCGCCGTGTCCTAAGGTCCTACGCGAGTTGAAGGCTTCAACGCTATTTCCCCAAAAAAATGAGAGTAGTTTACGGGTTGGAGCAGGCCAATGATGGTCTAAGCATATGATATGAATCGGATATGAAGTTCGGTCGAGTTTAAGTTACATGATTAATCCGGTAAGTAAGAATGTTAAATTTGACCCGACTCGTTTTGACCCAAATTTTGCCCAAATTGATCAGACCATAGGTGAATTATAGTCAACCCGACCGAGCTACAAGCGTAATACAAGCCGGCTCATTTATTCTTTTTAAAAATATGATGGGTTTGATTACAGGTCACCCTAATTCGTAGCCTGAGTCTGCTCGGCCCATTGACATTCCTACTGATATGAAGTTCGATTGAGTTCTAAGTTTGGTAATTAGTTAATTTATTTTAAACGTAAAATAAAAAATTATTTTAAATAATTTATTCTTTAAATTTAAAATTAAAATGATATTGTTTTGTAATATAATGCATAAATGGGCTCAAACCTTGAGTCAACCTCCATTCTTAAATCTGAACCGAAATTTAGGTTAATCAAATCGGGCTAAACCTAAACTTAAGGCCAACTTTTATTCCTATGCTTAATAACATAATCTTTCATATTATTTATTTATTTATTTATTTTTGACGTTATCTTTCGTATTATTTATTAGTGTTAATTGATAATATTTATAACAGGAATAGTGTTCTTAATGTTTATGATATTTGTTTATTTAGTTGTGTTGTCATAAAGTTGTTTTATAATAGGAAACATTTTTTATAAAATTTAAAGAAACAATTGCGTATAATTAATTATTTTTACTTAATTCTTATATAGTGGAGAGTCTTGTATATTGAATTTATCTTTTAAATAATTTAAAGCACGGGAAATGATTAGTAAAAACTTAAATTATTAACAATACTACCAACAAAAATTAATAAAAATAATAACACAGACTATATTAAAATGTTAATACAATTAAAATAAATAATTGGGTCGATTTGGTTAGTGTTTGGTGAAAAAGAAAGTAAACTTGCTTTCATCATCGAAGACATGGTCACGTCTCATTACCACATCATATTGACAGGGAAAGAAGATTCCTATTTGCTACTGACTTTTCCTAGCCATATTCCCCACGACAAAACCTGCGTCAAGTCTGATCTAAACTTAAAATTAAATTTATGTATGCACGAAATGACTTGTATTAAGTTCAATTTTTATAAAATTCATTTTAGTATAAATAAAAAAAGGTTGGTCTTTTAATTAATTTTTAAATGTATTTAAGTCAAATAAAATTTATCCTCTTTAATTATATTTATTAATTTTAAATTAAGTCGAATTTAAGTCTCTAATCAAAATATTAATCTTAAATTTATGGTAAGTTGTTTTTAAGCGCCATTCAAAAATAACGTCTTTATTATTTAAGGTTATGATTTCGTACACTAAATCTCATCAGGCACCAAATATAGAGAGATTTTTACTGGATCGTAGTCGTTATAGCCGTTATGGTAAATTTATGCTAAGCCGATAGAAAGAGATAGTTATTTCCAGATAACTCTCATGGGCTGATGTACATTTTTGACTATTATTGGTAAAAATTCTTGCCTTAGACAGCAAGGAAATGTACATTTCTGGAACATTCATACGTCATTACATAACTATACATTATTATTATTTATTATTATGAATCTTCACATTTTTAAACTTTATGATATAAAGATGATGCAAAATTTTAATTTGATAAACTGATGCATCAGTAACAAAAGTGTTACGTAACATTTATATTTAAATTTACATTTTAAAGAATGCATTTATTTATTAACAATAATTAAAAAATTGAACAGATTTAGTCGGTTTAACAGTAAAAATCTTGAATCATGAAATGTTTAATATATATTAAGTGGATTCAAGTAAAAATACAAAAATATGTTTAGTTATTAGTGTTAATATAATTATATTTTTTATTATTAATGATATTTGTTTATTGTTTGTTATCCATTATATTTAATAAACAAGTAACTACATAAATAAATTTTTTACTTTAAAAAATTATTATTATTTCAATATGTTAGATTGTCACGTATGGATTAAACATGAAAATGTTAAAGAGTTTATAAATGGTAAGGGTCAACGATCAAAATGACAATGTTGACCCAAGCTCAATTCTTATTAATAGGCTCTACACTATACTATATTAAAAATTCTAATACAATCTAGAGTTTTTCATTTCATAATTATAATTTTTGTTAGTAATTAATATTAAGTCTATATTATTACCCGGTACACAAGGCTCCTCATTTTGGGATGTTCTGAGGAGGATCTATTACCTTTGTATTTTTACAAAAACATTGTTTCTATTAATTGAACATGTGATCTTATGGTTACAAAAGAGCAACTGGTAGCTCACCCTTAAAGTCAACATACTCATTGCATAAAGCTCTCGCTTTGCGCAACTTTGAGAAGTGTCATAATATACACAACATTTTTTTTGTATTTTTACAAATAAATTATTTCTGTGACTTGAATCTGTGATCTTATAGTTACGAAAGAGTAACTTTATTAATTGCTCTAAAGCTCACCTTCAAAAGTCAACGTACCTAGTTCATAAAGCTTTATCTTTGCAGAAATTTAAAAAGGATCATAATATATGCAACCTTCTCTTTAAAATTTTATAAAGAGATTGTTTATGTGATTTGAATATATAACCTTACAGTCACACGCAAGCAAGACTCATTATCTAGTAATCACAAACATGTGGGTATAAATTAAATAAACACACAATAATCACATACATAAAAGTGGGTATTATTTAAACATACACACAATAATCACATACACAATACGTCAAGAGTCCAACCAACGATTCCGGGCAGATTGTAAAGGCTCAAAGGGCATGCACAACTGGTCAGTAGTTGTCACTCTGGCAACATTTGGTGCTCTCTGCAGGCATATGCTAAAATATTCTTAAGGAACGTAAAGTTACATTCAAATTTAAATTTTAAAAACTTTGATCATAGCACACCTAAGCATCTTTTTGAATGTTGTCCAACTAAGTTTTTTTGGTTCAGTTTCAATATATTTTAAAGTTTATTGAAAAATCTAATCCAACCTTATTCATTATTATTATTATTATTATTTGAAATGGAAATGAAAATAAGAAAAGTTACATAATACTACGAGGGAGCTCGGTTCTCGACATATCCCCCAGGAGGAGAAGGTGGCACCTAATGGGTGTATTTATAAAATAAGTGACCTCAAGATCAAAATGACCAGCATAAGTCGCCAGCCAGTCCGTGTATCTGTTGCTCTCTCAATAAACATGTTGATAAATAACAGTGATTCATTATTAATAATAAGAACTAATCAACAATTAACTAAATCTTGTTCCATAGTAGGAACTCAAATTTGGCTCTGGTCCTTTTTAACTCGAAGTTAACGAGTCAGGTTATGTTTAACCAGATTTTATATTGAACTTAGATTTGAAGACTTACTCAAGGTATAACTTAAATGATCCAAATAACTTGATTTTTCGTTTAAGCAAGTCGATATTTCATTTACAATGATGATATTTTAAATAAAAATTTTAAAATGACGTCATTTTAATTTTAAATTTTTGTAAATTTAACGATAAAAACGACATTGTTTTGAATGAATCAATCGAATTAGAGCCCATATTTGAACCGAACTATTGACCAATTGTCATCCTTACTCAATAGCTAATTATTTCTCCCCATAAATTAGATTGAACTCAATTTTGGAAACCAACTTGAGATTTAACCCAAATAATTCAACCAACTTGATCCTTTGTTCAAAACAATGTTATTTTAGAGAAAAAATTTAAACAAGACCGGGTCAAAACTTAACCCGAATGATCCCGACAACTCAACTTTTTATTCAAAATGATGTTATTTTGAACAAATTGATCGAACTAGAGCCTTAAACTTAAGAGTAAAAAGATATCATTTTGCACAGGTCGATTGAACTAGATCTCGAATTCGAACTGAACTATTAACCCATTGTCATCCTCACTTGGTAGCTAGTTACTTCTCACCATCCTCCAAATCTCTGACTTGGTTTTGAGTCCCAATAGCATTAAAAAACTAATACAATAACTTTACCAAATCGTTTGTCCATTATGATTAGACTAATTAATCAAGTTTAATCTTATCTACATGACTTAGCAGAAGGTCCTGGCTCAGGAAACTGTTTCCTTAGTTAAAACCAAACGCCTTGAAAAACTCAGCTAACTTGGATCCTCACATGGGTTTTCGCAATTAACTATTTCCAGGAACAAAAAAATATATTAATTAGGCTCGATAACCTCAGCAGTTAGATTAATCTAAACTGTTAAATACGCAACAAGCATAAAGTCAATTGTTTGGTCCAAATCAATCAATTAAACTGATCGCAACGTGATTAATTATTTAATTCAATGCACAATGCATTAGCTGTGTCGTTGTTTTGATTGAGACAACTCATCTCCGGCCACCGAACACTAGATTCTAAGGAGAAGCCTCCCGATTTGTTTAAATTTTCATGATAACAACCCTTGTTTCAAAATTCCAACTAAAAGTTAAACTCCTAATATAAAATTTTTAAAATTTAAAAGGCTCGATCTGTATAAAATTGTAAAAAAATAGACTTAACAATTAAATAAAATTAAAATTTTGAAATATAAATAAAAATTGTTATTAATTGTTGATTTGGAAATAATCTCTCTACTAATTAGGACTACGTACTGCTAGATCTTTTCAAATCTCGGACTTCAGTGAAATTTATACTAAATGTTGTTGTTATTAATCATTGAAGAATTTGAAATTTAATTAAATAAAAATTATTAAATAAAAAATAATTGATTTATTTTAGTATACAATAACTTATTAATTAATAAAAATTGAACGATTAATTAATAAATCAACCAGTTTAAAATAATAAGAGTAGAGATAGTAATGGATTAGCCCTGTCAATTTTTTAAAATTAAAAGTATAAATTAACAATTTTTTTAATTGGGTATGAACTTGGCTTACCTAGATTCAGGGATACTCAAGGTCTAACTTTTTTAAACAAAACGATATCGTTTTGCTTAGAATAGTTGAGTCTCGAGTTGACCTGGGTTTGGGCTAGACTTATAGGTCAACTCATTAAAAACATTTGAATCTAGACCCGTGAGTTGCCCGTTGTTATCCCTAAATAAGAGTTATTAAAATGAATCAAATCAAAAAGTTGAAAATCAAATTGAAAAGTTTGACAGTTTAAGGTTTTTATAGTCGAGCCGATTATATCTTTTAATCATCATAAATAATAAATTAAATAGTACCTAATTTTTAAGAAATTTTAAATTTAGTGTCAAGTTTTTAAAAAATTTATTTTGTAACTAATTTTTTAAAACTTGTTTAAATCATGTCAAATGTTATTTTGTCAATGTGACTTTATTAAATACTATGTAAATATTCATATATTAGCTGCATTAACAAACACAACGATTAAACCTGATTTATATATATTTTAAAAGGTTAATCCCTGAATTGAAAATTTTTTAAAGATAGAATATATTTTAATATGTTAATTTTGAATAAAATTTTAATAATATTAAATTTACATGCTTAAATTAAATAATGAATTTAACTTAACAATTGAGACTTTAATATAAAAAAATAATTTCTAACACTTAAATTTTTTAAACAAACAAATTGACATAGAAATGAGATCAATACTAAAACCTTGTCACAAGTTTGACTCCAAACTCCATTTACGGATTAAAATCGTATGACGTGAGAAGTTTAGTAGTTACGTGCATTGTTATCCTCGTACATTACAATCAACATATAAAAATTGGATAAGATTGCGTCATTAGAGTGTATAGATTTCCAACTGATCAAAGTAACATCTAAAAGAGTTGACATTTTCGTTCTGATTCGAAATTAATAAATAAAAATCAAATTAATTAAATTTTATGCAAAGCTTATTCAAAATTTTTAATTTTAATGTATAAATTTTGAAATCTAAAACTCAAAATCTTTTAAATTAGAATTAGGATAACAATGGGCTAACTCATAGGTCAAATTTATGTGTTTTCAATGAGTCAACCCAGTTCAATACGAGGCTCAATTATTCTAAACAAAACGTCAAAAATTAGATTTTGAGTAGGCTTGAGTCTGGACATCTCAAACCCAAACTCATTTTAAAAAATATTATTTTATATTTTAAATTTTAAATTTTTAAAAAATTAGCAAGGCATGAGCCTACCCATTACCATCCCTAATTAGAATTTTAATATAAATTTTAATAAAATATTTTATTTTAAATTATTTATTTATTGTATTAGTTAAACCTTTAAATCTTGATTTCTTATCGATTTAATTTTTGAAATCATTACTTTAAGGTGGACCCAAATCCAACCTATGCCTATGTCAATGCTAGCCAAAAGAACTTCCCACCATTGATAGGCGAAGACCAAGTGTCATTTACTAGTGGTGGGTCTGTACATCAATTCAAGCAGTCTAATCTCTATTCTAATAAATGCATGTTTTTTTGTTGGAGCATTATAGTTATCCAATAAAGGATAGCTTTAAGTATATGATTATTTATTAATAGATGATATGATGTAATGTCATAAGAAATTGCCAAGATAAGCACTCAAAAGCTTTTTGATTGTCAATTTCAACATAATGTCATCATTGTACACCTACCCTAACTTTATTAAAATATTTATAAACAAATTAGAAAAAATTCAAGTATTTTTATCAATAAAAAAGAAAATTTATAATCACTTTATCTAATACTAGGTTTAAGAGTTTAATTTTATATTTCATCATAAAAATTGAAGATAACTACATGTATTTTTTTATGATTTTGATTCCTCAAAAATCTCTAACAATTTAATAATGTCAAAACATGATGATCTTTATTAAAATTAGACATACAAAAAGGATTTGACATAAAAATTAAAGATGATTGTGTTTAAAATGAGATTTTTTAAAAAATATTAAATTAAAAAATATTTAAAAAATGAGTAAAAATCCCTGCCTTTATCCCTAGAAATCACAACTTGAAAAAATAGGATACATGCATTGTTTCCTTTTTTTTATTTTCTATACTTTTCCAAGAGAAGAAAATCAATAAAGATTAGTGGGATGCTTTCTTAAAGTCTTAAGCTGGCAATTAACTAAAGTCAGCCTGAAATTTTGTGATTGGGCTTGGACCTAGCCCGAATTTAATTGAGTCTAAGGATGACAATAGATCGAGTTAGACTTAGGCTTGGGTTGAGTCCAATTTGAGGCCCAATTAGGTCGGAGGCAGCCTGAGCCCCAGTTCAATTCAACTTGACCTAATTTTTTTAAAATTTAAATTGACAAAACGACATTATTTTTAACAAATGACGTCATTTTGTATATAAAGAGTGAGCCTCGAGTTGAGCAAGCCTGACTTGAGACCTTTTTCCTTTAAGGAACTTGAGCCTAGTTTTCATCCCTAATCAAGCCCTATTTTCTTAAACCAAATTCGAGCTCAATAAATCTGAGTGACTCAAATTTCGATTTGGTCACGACCCAAAGTCATTTTTATTAAATATTTAGAGTTTTGATTTTTGAGTTGGAATTAGTCAAACACCTTTAGTTCAAACTCCACTTTAAATCTAAAATTTTTAAAAAATATGGATTCGATCTAGAGCTTAATTAAATTGAGCCAAATTTGTTAATTTTAAGTTAGGCTGAGTTGAGCCGAATAAGCCTTACTATTCTTATAAAGAACTTACATTCATTGATAAACAATTCTTGTTCACATCCTTAGTTAAAATTCAACCGGTTTTAATCTGATCCAGTCATGACCTAAAAGATTAGTTGAACTTTAATTATCAAGAGTCTGATTTAATGACGTAGAAGGATATCTTTGCTAGGTGTATAGGAAAAAAGATATTGCTTATACGTAATTAAAAAAGAGTCTCAATGAACTTTGACAACTTGAATGCGTCCCCCACCAACTTAAAAAATTAGGATAATTATCTAATGAAATTAGCAGTTAAGTTTATTAATTATTCAACCATTTGAAAAATCATAAGCTTTAAAAATGTAGGATTGAATAATACATATATGCACATAATACTTTAGGTTTCGGTCATGGACTAATCAAATTTAATCCAACTCTTATACTTACATCAAACTAATTAAATACATTTTAAATTAATAATTTATTATAATACTATTTTAAAAATTAAAATATAATGTGATAATAAATAAATATATATTAAAATAGATATAATATTAAATTTTCGTTAGAAATTAACAGCAAACACACTCTAATTCTATATACATATGACCGACGAAGTAAGCAGTGGGCCGGTGAGGTCTAGGATAGACATCAAAGATGATGTTACAATTATCAGCAAGTTTTGGGCTCCCTTTCTATGTGAAAAATGGGCCGAATTGTTGATAGAAGTTGTAATGGTTTATGTTTTGTCTATGTCGGGCTCAAACTATGGTCGGGTTTTAGTTTGGCCTAAAATTTGACTCGCCTGAAATTTCTGATCTAAGCTTGAGTTTCAAATTTCAAACAAGTTTGATTAAATATATTTTTAAATTTTATAAAATCAAAAAATAATGTTACCTTTTTTAAAAATAATTTTGGACAAGACAAATCTCAATAAACTTTGCTGATCCTTAAACAAAAGAAAAAGAAAATATATACACTTTCATGAAAGTGTATATATTTGAGTAGCTATTTGCAATCAACTTTAGCTTAAATTTGGACAGAAGGCTGAGGACATCCTATTCTCACTTTCTTATTAGTTCTTTTGCCTTTGATTGGTATGTTTTTTAAGTCTCTCTCTAGTAATATCAAGTATAGTTACTTACTACTAAAAGTACTTTTTAAACTTTAACATTTATTATAAAATATAATTTGAAACGTGATGTTTTGAAATTTTCAAATTGAACTTTTAAGGTTTTTAAAATGTTTAGAACAAACTATTAATGGATGAATAAATTGACATTATTAATTTTCAGTCAGTTAAATATTATGTTAATGCTGACACGAAATTATTTGTATATTTTTCAATAAAAATGTATATCACTACTACATAATTAGCTTTTTAAAATTTAATTAGAAAGTGAATTATAAAGTTACGTGACAAAGAGCCTTGTTATTATACATTTCACATGGTGAGTTCTACTTGCCAAGTGACAATAGGACCTACTATTACATGTTTCAAAGAGTAGGTTCACTTGTCATGCGCCAGTGAGACATATTTTTTATTTTAAAAAATAATGTCACATTAATATTGATTAAAAAGTTAATTTTGATAAATTTTTCATCCATTTAAGATTTATTTTAAATGTTTTGAAAGCCATGAGCTAGATTTTAGACTCTTGTAATTTTTACTCTTGATTTGAAAATTTAACACCTAAAATGTTGTATTTTTATAGGTTAATTGATTTGTGTTTATTTTATATCATCTTTGTTATTGTATTTTAAATATATGTACTTTATCAGGGCAAGAAAATAACATTCTGAATTTGTGTTTTTGTCAAGCGTTCACTTATTTCTCTCAACAAGCATTTGATCTATCACTTATAAAAAAGATGCAAAAGAATATTTAATTTTATCTATTAAAGAAAAAGAATAAAAATAAGAAAAAATGTTTTAAGAGGATATAATGATATAATTAACTTCATTTAATAACCACGATAGAAATAAAGATGTCAATTTTGGCTCGAGCTTTTCGGGCCACAGTCAAGCACAGGTGCTTGACTTGCCTAATCAAAACGTTAAAAATAATGTCGTTTTTAATTTTTTAATAAAAAATATAAATAGATAGTCCGAGTTGACTTGCCCCGTCCATAACCATCCTCTCACAATGGCCTTGGGCTAGGAGCCCATTGACATGTATAAATACAAATAATAAATATTTAACGAACTATTAAATTGATCAATAAATAATAAATTTATACATCTTATTTATTTGTTCTAAAATTTGCTATTAAATTTTGATAATAAATTTTAACTATAATTTATAAGTAACTAGGTTGGCTATTTTTATTTAATAATAATTATTAGTTTTTTTAAAGATGGAGAGAGTAATGATTACATAAATATAATTTTAGATCAGGTTTGAACAACTTTGTTCTTAACCAAACGCAATGATTATTGATCCGTACAATTGGGAATAAATTAAGTAATTAAAAAAATAGAAACTCCATGCACTTGCATTATTAGCAAAAGAACACTGGGTCCGATCCGTTCAATATGGATGTCAGATCCGAGATTCCCGTATCCGGGGTCCGCCCGGCCCAATGTATCAAAAAAGGAAACAAAAAGCAGAGTATCCAACTTAGAACACTGGATCCGACCCGTTCAATATGACCGGGAGTTTGAAGTCGTCGGATCCTACATTCACGTGTCTCACGCTCACCTGTTTCAAACTGGAGAAATATCGGAATGGCATTTCGGAGAATC
Source organism: Erythroxylum gracilipes (assembly GCA_026413385.1). Lineage (NCBI taxonomy): Eukaryota > Viridiplantae > Streptophyta > Magnoliopsida > Malpighiales > Erythroxylaceae > Erythroxylum > Erythroxylum gracilipes. Next base: position 29,907,120 of record JANZLC010000003.1, read on the forward strand.
TTCCAAAAGACGATCCCCTTTACGAAACTATATTAAATAAAGGACACGTACAGGTACGAGTTACGACACGGACGGATCATATATGCAGTGGTCTTATGAACAAAAATATCAGTCACGAAGTCCTTCACTCTCTTGTTCTTTCTCTGTAGATTTTTGTCCCCTTTTTTCCATTTCTTCAGATGAATTGCCTCCATTATCTTCCAAGGTGCGTTAAAGACTCTATCTTTGATAGGCCCATGTAGTTGTTTTGATCAATTATTGGTTTTTGCTTGCGGAAATGCAGATCCTCTACCATGCCATTACAGGGCTTCAACAGTCAACAGAGGAAGCTTTGTATCGCCCCTGTTAATGTCAATATGGTGGTTGGTATTCTCATCCCTGTACTTGGACGTGTGTTTTTTCGTTTGTTTGGAAGAATTTGAATCGAATCTGACCGACGATTTGGTGATGCAGGGAATAATGAATTCCGGTGATATCTGTCAGAGTGTGTCTGTGAAGGTAGTTTCAAAGAATCCTTTGGTTTTCGATCTTACCGGAACTTACAAAGTGTCTAGTTCCAGTACTTGGTTTTATTCTCTTAATCTAGGACACCCATCTTCTTATTCCGCTTGTGTAGGCTTTTAGTCGATACTATGCTTACAAAAAGTACTGGCATCATTTGACCACTTTTCTTATGATCTTTGTTCTCTTGATTGTTCTTTGCTTTGAAGGGGAAAAGAATATGAAATTTGTCTTATGTTTTGAGTCTTTCTCATCTGAGAAACTAGGTCATGCTTTCTGTTCCACTTAAAAAGTGTTTTCTCTTTTTGAAAGTTGCTTTCCACTTTCATTTAGCTTAGCACATGAATCCCATTTCAATCTAACCTTCTCCCGATTTTTTGACTATTTGAATTATTGAACACGAGTGATAAGTTTGAGCAGTTAACGAGCCTAATGTTCAAATTCCATGTAAGGCAGATAAAGAAACTAATCGTGTATGTTGTTGGATAGTGTTTATGATATAAATCAAAGGGTATAAAGTTTCATGCCTTAGCCAGAAGTCTTTGACTGCAAATTCTTATGTTTTCTGGTGTTCGATGGACAAAAGGACATTATGAACATCCTGAGTGAAACAAAGCTTATATAGCACTTGACTGTCTTGTCAATGTCAAAAATAATGATATTTAGGGTACATTTAGGTGTTGAAACAGCTTTCATCTTTTGTTAATGAAAATCTGTTTCACGTTGAAGTGGCTTCCTTACTACAGAATTTTTTCTGAGAGATTATTATAATGTATTCTTGCTCATAGGCAGTTTCTGGTTCCAAAGCCAGTACTGAGACCAGTGGTTCTAATGTTAAAGAGGAGAAGGAGAAATCTGAAGTGTATAGCCATAACATGACGGAAGCTATGGGTGCTGGTAAGTTTCATGGATTATGGTTCAATTTTAAGCTTTTGGAACTGGGTATTTCCGCTATCTGTACGGAGGAGGTCTTGCAACTATTGCATAATTTTCCAAGTAGATATAATGTTGTAGAAGTGTATGGTTATCAAATGAAGTTTTGTTTGTTTTTATTGTCATATTCAAATTTAGTTTTAGTGTTCTACTTGTATAGGTTTTTGGTGTTTCTGCTCAGACATTGTTAACGTGCACTCTTTGATCTGAAGAATTTATATGACCTTATTCTAACATTTTTCTTCTTTCATCTGAAGAAGTTCTGTGACCTTATTCTAACATGCTATGGTACAGTTTTGACCTACAGGCATGAATTAGGAATGAACTATAACTTCATTCGTCCAGACTTGATTGTAGGATCCTGCCTACAGGTGATTTTCCTTTTTGAATTATTCATTATGGAATTATTTCCCTGTTTTATAGATTCTAACTTTCTCTTTTATGATGTTTTTGTCTCCAAGACTCCTGAAGATGTTGACAAGCTTCAGGAAATTGGTGTGAAGACTATATTTTGTTTGCAGCAGGATCCAGATTTGGAGTATCCTTGATGACTTTGTCTCAGAACATCGCTGTAGTTAGTATTTTGAATAAAACAAATTTTATCTCTCTGTATGGTCACAGTTTGTTAGCTGTATAATCAACATGCAAAATTGTGGCCAGAAGGTCCTCACAACTGAATATTCCTGTGATTCCATTGCTACTATATCCAGCTATTTTGGGGTAGATATTGGTGCCATTAGAGACTATGCCAAGACATGTGTCGATATTCAACATTTACGAGCAGAGATAAGGTTAGGCGTGCTCAACCATACTCTTTGACATATTAGAATAGAAGTGGGGATAAAAGGTTTAAACTGCTAATTGCATTTAAGCCACTTGACTGGGTGAAAAGAATGATAAAGAGTAAAATAGACTATATTGAAAACTTGAATTCATCTGGAAATGACAATATTATGTTCAAGATAGTAACTGATGTATTGCTATTGGTATCTCAGTCAGTTTGCTTTTTGTGTTCCACTTCTTACACTCAAGTTATAAATATTGAACAACAAATCAGCCGTTAGTTCTCTAGAAAGGTATCTGTACTGATGTGGATAAATTCCTGTCAAATTGTTTAGGTTCTGTAGGAAGAGAAACAAAAAAATTACATACACTTGGCTCAATTTGCAGCTCTATTGAGCTATACTGAAGAATTTTCACTTGTATCAGCTGCTAATATATGAAATCTCAGGGACTTTGATGCATTTGATTTGCGTTTACGGCTCCCGACTGTCGTTAGTAAATTGTACAAGGCCATAAACAGGAATGGTGGTGTGACATATGTCCATTGTACTGCTGGTCTTGGAAGAGCTCCTGCTACTGTGGTGTGTATGCTAGTTTATCCCATGTTATGTTTCTATGCTTAACATTCAACTTTTGTCTTTGATCTCCATCATTTACTCAAAACATTCATGAAAAACTCGCACTTTGCAGATTTAGTAGATGAATCTTCTTTGAGAATTGACTATGTATTTTTTCGATCACAGATGGCATACATGTACTGGGTTCAGGGATATAAACTCAAGGAAGCTCACGATTTACTTCTGGTAATATGTCTTTGTTGCAGTTGAAGGTTGTTTTTATGATCAGGATTCCTCTAGGCCACTAAGAATAGTCCATGCTTGTTAAGATCCTAAAAGTGGGTGCGTGAAGTTGTGAATTCTTCACTGACTTTGTGCTTGCTGTTTGGTTGATGAAATTGTGAATTCATATGCAGCGTTTTTGGTAAAAATTAATTCGGCAATGTAAGTCACATCATTGCAGAACATTGTCAAGAACCTCAATCTCATTTGTTAAAGTTAGCTGGTTTAGGTAGGTCATTTGTTGTGTGGGAGTGGCATCTTAAGCTCAAGCATATTAAATAACATAGTGTTTAGAGTGTAAACTTTGAGCTACTTTGCTTTGTTCTGATGGCATGACATACATATATATATTCGTTTTCACATCCTTCGCCGGAAAATTGCCATTTATTAGACACATGGGAAAGATACAAAGGACGAAGATCACCTGCTACCATCTTTGAAGAAGCTAATTGCTTTTTTTTCCCGTTTATTTCCTCAGAGTAAACGATCATGTTTCCCAAAGATGGATGCTATTAAAAGTGCAACTGCTGATATAGTGAGTAATTTTCTCCATCATACTAACAGAAAATAGTTGCATCTAAAACCCAAATTATGCTTCTCTCTTTATTCACATGTTTATATCTTAAGAGACAAATGTTTCGGTGCTTATAATTCACACTAAGTATAGATTATCTTTCTTGTTTGAAGCTGATAGGCCTCAGAAAGAAACTTGTTACTTTAACTTGGAAAGAGGGCAACTGCTCTACGGTCGAAGTTTCTGGACTTGATATTGGATGGGGCCAGGTAATTATTTTTCTATGTAGCAGTAAGAATGAGAAACCAGAAACTTCAAAATAAAACTTGGAAAGTTAATTGGAAGAACCAAAATTATGAGAAGTGAACATTATTCACTAAACTTTACAAAATCATCTATGAATGAGTTTATCAACTGATAAATTGCATTTCAGATCATCTCTTGAGCAATTTAAATTGCTTATGTCTTTATTCCTTGATTCGTTTCCAGAGAATGCCTCTACATTTTGATGAGGAGCAAGGATTGTGGATTCTCGAGCGAGAATTGTTGGTATGCTTTTCTTCTCCCCACATATTGTATCAAGCTATGCTTAACAGTGATTATATAGAAAAGTTAGCTGTTACAGGCAGCATTTTGGATCATGTTTATGCTACTAACCAGTTCACAACCTAGTTTATAATACGATGCCATGCTTAGCACTTAGAGTACCGTATATAAATCTCGAACACGCCTTTGTTAAGGACTAAACATGGATATTATATTTCTCCCTTCAAGGCAGTTTTATCTCTCTAGGAAGTGTGGTTCTGTCAAGAAGCAGTCAATTCTAACAGCTGTATAGAGGGAATCTAGAATGCTGACTCTATCATGTAATGTAGTGATGCAGAGAGGTGAAAGAGATCTATAATGATGTGAACTTGTTATGTGGTCAAAGTTTACACATAGTACATTCATAAGTATTGCTTCAACAGGAAGGGCGATATGAGTACAAATACATTGTTGATGGTGAATGGTTAGTCAACAACAACGAGTTGGTTACCTCTCCCAACAAAGATGGCCATATCAATAATTATGTTCAAGTAAGTTCAACATTTGGTCTTTTTTATTAGTTATTACAACCACTTTTTCTTGGAGTCTGGATAGGGTTTTGGGATTCTGGCATTAAGATTTTTCCCGTGACCTTTCATTAATGGAAAGAATGCCCTGATCTAGGAGTTCTTCATTGATCTCGGCGTTTATTGCATTGTATCAGTTCTGAACAGTCTATCAACAAAATTTGTTTTGATACTTATACCCTTTTCCAGGTTCACGAAAAAGACGAAGATTTTGTTACTGCATCTACACGAAAGAGGTTGACGGGTGATGATCCGTATCTAACCAGAGCCGAACGGTTGAAAATAAGGCAGTTCCTTGAATCACACCCTGATGATGAGTAGTGATTGAAAAAGTAAGGCTATACATAATCCCATGTAAAGATACCAAGTTTTCTAATAAAAAATAAGTCTGTATGCAATGTTATTCTATTGAAGAACCAATAAAATGCCTATATTTGGTCCTCTTCACTCCACTTCGGAGCATGATCTTTACAATCTTTCCGAGATTAGTTGAATCAGTTAATGGCTTGTGGCTTCAACTTTGCCTATTTCTTGTGTAACTTGGAAATGGAATCGCAAAATTACACACTTTTAAAAGAGGTCTTTCTTCTCCGTGTAGGTTTTAGTCTTTTATTCTTCTCCATGTAGGTTTGGCATTGGGTTTAGTTGGGTTATGTTTGGATTGGTGGCTCAGTCTGATCTGATCTTTTCTTTTCTTTTTTAATTTAATTAATAAAATGAGGTCGTTTTATTATATATTTTATAATATATTGACTCGAAATTTAATCGATTCGGATTGAATTCGATAATTTGGCTCAGATCCAAATGCAAAGTCACATGGACCAGACTTGTTTGATCAGACAAAAGTGGGCCTATGGTCTATCTTTAAGCACATGGTTCGGACCATGTTGATTCAGAACAATAACTTATAAAGTTTTAATTTTTAAATGTGTTTAAATTTTTAAATATTAGACAATTTAATTTAAAAAGTTATTTATATAAATATTTTGCTTATATAATTAAAAGAGCAACATGAATATTAAGGAGTTATATGAAATTTTTAATATCAAATAAATGCTTACAGTTTGGATATATAATTATTAATGTATTTTTTAGAAAATATTAAAAAATTCTATTAATAAAGAACAATAATCACGTAGTGCCTTTAAATATCATTTTTTAATGTTTTTCTTTATTTACACTAATAAAATATTAATAAAAATAAAATATTGAATTGAAGATTTTTTAAATTTTAAAAAATAAATTAAAAATTTGTCACTTTTTATTTTGCCCTCCCTTCAAATATGTTATGCACTTTTTGCTTCTCATGTCCAAGTCTATGATTGTCTTTTTCTTGATGGAAACATCAATCAACCTCGTGAGTTTTGCCTTAACTAATTGCACTCCAATGGGTTTGATTTTGACTACCAAACCAATCCCAGCATTAATGATCTTATTCTTATCCCAAAAAAAAGAAAAGAAAGAAATAAAGTACTTCTTGTTATAAAAAAATAGAAATAATATGGTGTGCCATTAATTGTTAATGCATCACTTAATTGTTAGTGCACCAAATGCACCACTTAATAGTTAGTGTATCACTTCTATTATCATAATAGTATTTTATTAAAAATTTTGTACTATAAATAGAAGTATTAATTTGATGTAAGTGATACCAATTCATAAGAAGAATTATATTCTCCTCTTCCAAATATTCTTAAATTTTAGTTTCGATTTTATAAGACTTTCTTTGTTCTAACAACAAAAGAGAGAATGCATAAATATGAAGATCCTGGAAAGTTCTTACTGGCACAGCGATCAGATGAAAAAGAAAGCTTTTTCACGTCTGTGTCTTTCTAAAGTAAAATTATAAAAGTAGCAGCCCTAAACACGACTCTTATCCAACAACAGCAACAACCACCACCAGTATAGTCAGTGGCTTAGACCCCATCATACACACTCTTATCACAGAGTTATGGCCCTTGTCTCCGTCCCTTCTCAACAATCCCCTCTTTTCGCCGAGGTAGACATGGGGTCTGATTCATCTGCCCCCTCTGTCCGTGCCACCGTCGTCCAGGCCTCCACCATCTTCTATGATACCCCTGCCACTCTTGGTAATCATATGCACGCACCCATTTTGGGATTTTCTCACTGTTGCAACAGAGTTACGGTTTGTGTTGTTTCTGTGCTGATGCATGTGGGTTCTTCTTGAGTTCAACTTTCACTATTTGTCCTGCCTTTTTGATTTTGTGTTCTGTTAAACGGTCTTGGTTGGCTTGTCGTGAACATTAAGTAATTCCTCTGGTTATTATTAAAACAGGAAGGAGTGATCCTAAGTTCAACTCTACGTTCAGTGTCATCGACAAGTTTGAAACCTAAATGATTGAATGGAATATTGTATTTCCCTTGTTTTGATTTAAGAATGTGCACGCAGATAAGGCTGAAAGGTTATTGGCAGAAGCAGCTGGATATGGATCCCAGCTGGTTGTGTTCCCAGAAGCATTTATAGGTGGATACCCTCGGGGGTCCTCTTTTGGTGCTAGCATTGGCAACCGAACAGCAAAGGGTAGAGAGGAGTTCCGGAAGTATCATGCTGCAGCTATTGATGTGCCCGGTAAGGCTTCTTTTTCCTTGTTCATTCTTGATCTTTGAATTGTTTGATTATGGTTTCAATAATGCAAACTTCATGATATTCCAGGATCTGATCCATTGATTCCTATGTTCTAAGGTAGAGGTGTTAAAACCCATTTGATTTCGATAATCGTGCACCTTACTTTTTCTGCATTCTTGCTGCTTGCTTCATTTTATTTCATTAATTTGCTTTTTTTTTTCTATATCCGCGCATAGATCGCTGAATTGCATAAAGTGCAGGTCCAGAGGTGGACAGATTGGCAGCAATGGCCGGAAAGTATAAGGTATATTTGGTGATGGGTGTGATAGAGAGAGATGGATACACCCTCTACTGTACAGTATTATTTTTTGATTCTCAAGGTCATTACCTTGGAAAGCACAGAAAAATCATGCCAACTGGAGTCGAGCGTATAGTGTGGGGATTTGGAGATGGATCGACCATTCCAGTTTTTGAGACTCCTCTTGGGAAAATTGGTGCTGCCATCTGCTGGGAAAACAGAATGCCACTTCTAAGGACAGCAATATATGGAAAAGGTTAGTTAGTTTGATTATAGTCAGGCTCTTTCCTTAGCATGGATTGCATCAGCGTTTTGGGCCCTTCATCACGTTTCTTAGTTTAGAGTTCTGTTAGTTGTTTACCTAAGAAGTTGGCAGTGTATCTGACACGAATGGGTACTCTTCCTTCTCTGTCATGCTTCCTATTGTGTGCTTTTTTGGTGGGGAAAATGTAAACTTTCCTTGTTTGTGTGAAGGACAGTTGCTCATTCGGTTTTATAATATCAATTGGACATTGGTATATAAGGAAAAGAGGGTGGATTGATAGGGCAGAGAGAGCATGTGCTTGATTGTGGAAACGGAATGCAAATGCTTGTAGTCCATGCTTGGATTGGTCACTTAACAAGACAGCTTGGTTGTTTTGAATTTTCCCAAAGAACCAAGGTTTATCTGGGTCTGCGAGGGGTGTTTCATATGTCTCTACGTGTGCACTAGTGTGTAAATAAGTAGCCTGCGGTCCACACTTTTATATCTTTATACTGAAGGATTGCTAAATATTTTGGGTTCAAAGCGTCTGAAATTCCACATCAATGTTAAGAATAATTAGAAAGCTGCATTATATGAGCCTTACTTTTCCATATAATGTATTGTTGTATGTATTTTCTTTTAATTTATAGATGTCTTTTTTGTTAGGTGTTGAAATATATTGCGCACCGACAGCTGATGCTAGGGAAACTTGGCAAGCAACAATGACCCATATTGCTCTTGAGGGTGGATGCTTTGTACTATCTGCCAACCAGTTCTGCCGCAGGAAAGATTACCCACCTCCTCCAGAGTACACGTTTTCTGGCATAGAAGAAGACCTTACTCCAGGGTCTGTGGTCTGTGCTGGAGGCAGTGTTATTATATCGCCATTTGGAACCATATTAGCAGGACCCAATTACGATGGGGAGGCTCTAATCTCAGCAGATTTAGGTATGTTTATTGCTATCCACAGCTTATCTGATTCTAGATTGCATTTGATATTTCAACTTCATGTTCTTTACTTATAACCTTTGCGAACTTGCCCACATGCTGAAAAAGGACAATTGCATGGACATGAATCTCGACATCTTTCTGTATATAATTTTCACGTACCTGAAAAATACCCTTTGATGAATCTTGATTTTTCTATCATTCTTTTTTAATTTTCTTGCTGCACACTATTAAGTTGGCCAGAGCATGGAAAATGTTCTGATTCCACTAAGACTCACTCGTGCAGATCTTGGAGAAGTAGCGAGAGCAAAATTTGACTTTGATGTAGTTGGCCATTACTCGAGGCCTGAGGTTCTGAGCTTGACTGTAAGAGATCATCCGACAGCAGCTGTTAAGTTCACTTCAGCATCTGCAAAAGCTGAAGAGTCTCCGAAATAGGATATGCTTTAGAAGGCATCATTTAAGAATTGCTTGCTAATAAATTGGTTGACTCAACAACGTTCACCAGTAGTCAGAAGTAGGGATAGCGTTGCATCTTTCCCAGCTTCTCATAAAACTTTATCATTCAGACTTATGTAAAATGTGGACTGCTGCAACTTATACTATAGTTTGGGGAAACCATAATTTTAATATTAACAAGTCTGCAAAAGAAAAAAAGTACACATGAATTTCTTATAATTTTAATTTTCGTTTATTTTTATTATCCTTGAAGTTATTATTATTATTCTCATCCGAAATTAAATTATTATAAAGTTCTTTTCCTAAGCTACTGTATTATTTACCATATAAACAACACAACTTTGATTTTGAAGAACATGTAGCATTAAGCTATAAATAAACCCATTATAACTTTTTTTTAAAAAAACCCATCATAAGAATTCATGTGGTATAACTCAATATGGAGATACATTTAAGTTGAATGTTTTATATAAAAATTGTCAAATATTCTTCAAAAAATCAAAATTATGTTATTCCGTGAAATACATTAAATGGTAATTTAACAACTAACCCATAAAGAATTTGTGAAAATTTAGAAGTGTAAAATATAAATAAATAAGTGGAAATTTACATTTATGTAAATATTGCATATAATAGTTTAATTGAGTAAATTTATAAATCTTTAAATTTTAGAGGCAGACATACGTAGTTCATATATAGGTTTGGTTAAAATTACGTTTTGAATTTCATCGTTTACAATAAAATACAACTTGAAGTTTAACGTTTTAAAATTTTTAAATTAAACTCTAATGCTTTCAAAAGGTTCAAAACAGACTTTAAATAAATAAAAATTTTAATGAGATTAACTCTTTAAGTCTTTGGCTGTTAAATGTTATGTTAATATTAATATGACATTATTTTTATATTTTTCAAATTAAAAGCCAAGCTATTGGGCCCACTAGCAGAGAGACCTATGTGATTTCCACTTGCTATGTGATTGTCGGATCTGTAAAAGTTATCTACTTAGCATATGTTTTAAACTTTTTGAAAATGGTATGGTTGAATTTGAAAGGTTCAAAACGTTAAGGTTTGTTTTGTATTATGTTATAAAAGTTGAGGTTTAAAATACTCCATCCGATTCATAATAAGTGTCGTTTTAAAAAAATGTACGCTTATTAAGAAAGTTAATGAAATTATAAATATACCCTTATTAATACTCTCATAAAGTTACCTCGTGACCCTCGTGAAGTTATAAATGGTTGATAAGACTATAAAAAAATGAAGTAATTAATGCTTAGAGTTTCGATGTTTCAACTTTTAGAATTTCAATGGTCTAACAAAGAGCCATTTTATATTTAAATAAATAAATGAATGTTGTTGAGAACTGAAAGGTTTTGAAGCAAATAAAAAAGAAACATGATGAAGTGCATTG
>JANZLC010000003.1:29917848-29935373 GCA_026413385.1 Erythroxylum gracilipes
TCTTTAAAATAAATAATTTAAAATTATTATTTATAAACTAATATTTATTTATATATTTTCTAATCATTAAATCAAAATTTATTTGAAATTTATATATTTTAAAAATATTTATTAATAATTATTAAATTAATTTTATAAATTAAATTAAAATTGTTATTATGATTTTTTATTATACTTTTTGGAGACATAGTTAAAAAATACGATACAACTGTACAATATGACAATGGACTATTTTGTAATTTTTTAAAAAATTTAGGAACTATTTTATAAATTTAAAAAATTACTTGAAATGATACTCGGTATTAACTGTACCAGAACTCAATCCGGTACAGTATTTATAACATTGGACATATTTCGGCCTAACTGACCCGTTATTATATAAAAATAATATCATTTTAAAAGTAATATTATTTCTATTGTTAAATTTTTTTTATAAAAAAGATCAGGTTTACGGATTCAGGCTCAGATTCAGCTACCTGGACCGCCTCGGGTGAGCTGAGTTCGACTACCCGATTGCCCCAACTCAAATACATTAATTGTGTATGTACCAATCTCTGAATTAAATGCCCTCTGCCTTAAATGTGCCTTCCTCTTAACATTTTTCAGGTACTCCTCAATTTGCTTTTCTACTTTTTTTTTAATAAAAAATAATTTTATTTCTCTTTTCATTATTATAATTTTAGTTTCATTTCTCATTAAATGAATGAAAATTTAAATTCAAATTCTCTAAACTCTTAAGATTTTAGTATTATATATAAAATAAAATTACTAATTTTAATTTATAAATTCATTATAAAATCTAATTAAACAAAGAATTTAAATGTGATTGGTTGAATTTTTATACATATTTAAAAATAATAACTATAGTAATAAATGAATCTGAACAAGACGAGAAAAGATGTTCAAACCAAACACAAAAGGTGTGGTTGAGTGACAAAGGACTCATTCACCCTTAACTAATGATCAGGGATTCGATCCTTGGCTTTGGGTATGAAGCAACTTTAAATCCTTTGGCCAGCTGTCACAATTTGTGAGGTGTTTTCTCGTCAGTAAGAAAATTAATCACTGGATGCACTGATGAATACTTTAGTTAAAGGAAAAAAAAAACAGATCAAGCCAACAATAAATTGGACGCGGGTCTCCAAAATGGCGCGTGAACTAAAATTTTACTTAAAAAGCAAAAAATAAAGGAAAATCGGGGAAAATGTGGGGAAAAAAAAAGGGGGGGAAGACAAGATCACAACCGACGCATTAAAGAACTCTTGTTCTCGTTAATGATTTCCTCTCAAACTTTCACGAGAAGACTGCATTTTCTTTTCCTTTTATGGCCCGAAGCCTCACTCCTCCTAACATCGAAGAAGCCGACGGCAACGGCAACGATCAAGCTTCTCACTCGATCCGAGACCGTTCTCGGTTCAAACGGAACCCTAACTGCGCTAGCAGGACGAGTTTGAGCCGAGGCGGTAAGTCCACTGCGGATCGCGCCGCGTCGCGAGGGCGATGGCCCCACAGCTCCAACCGTCGCAGAGGTTTGTTCCGAGGCGTGTACTTATGCTACTTGGTTATATTCTTCGCGGTTTTTGCGTTCGCGATGGCTTCTATGGTGTTGCAGAGCTCGATCGCGGATATGGTTAGTAAAGGGTGGAGTGAGCATCGGAGATCAAGTTTAGAGGGCCTGAGGTTCGGGACCACATTGAAGTTCTTTAACACGAGGAGATCGCGGCTGTTTGCGAAGAGACGGGGCCTTGATGAAGTGAGATTGCAAGTGGCGAGAGTGGGACTCCGACCGCCTAGACTAGCTGTTGTAAGTGCCTTACCTGTTTGCTCATCGGCTGTTTATTGATCAATAGACGTTAGTTATGAATTGAACTTTTAAAGCCAATACGTATTTTGTTTATATTTTCTTTGTAACAACTAAAGTTAAATTACTCTTCTAGTATAGAACGGATTATAAAATGTGGAGTTTGTGACGTAGCTGTTTGCTTTGTTCTGGAGCATCTAGAATTGCTGGTGACTTGTACAAGCTTGAGAGGGTTGTTTAATACTAGCAACATGCTTATGGCAGCAGCCATTTATTAGTTGATACATGCTTCGAATGATATTTGAAGGTCCATAACAATTCATTTATGAATCGGGAAGTTGGGTTTTAATACTAAATGATATCCTTCTGTTCATCTTAGATGCCAAGCAAGTATGGATTGCAAAAGGATTTGGCTTAAGTTAGTGGCACCCCACAAGGAAACTTTACTCAATTTAGAAAAACTTGTCCTGAAAGGGGGAATGAAGTATGCGTTTTTTCTTCTGTGTTTATGGAACTATAGTCAACAGAATTTGATGCACTTACGATACCATTTTGGTAGTAGAATTTTCTAGAATGCTCTGTTTGCACTAAGGTTGAGTTAATTTCTTGAAGGCCTTTTGTAGTTTGACTGTTTTAAGAAGACCCTTATAGTTTTAATTTAGGTCCAGAGGTTCCTGTGGGTTATCAGTAATTAACTATAATTATGGGTTAATTCTGTAAAACTAGAATTGATCAGTAGTTAGAAGTTGCTTTGAATTGTAGTATTGTTCTAACAATTTGTAAAATCACTGTAAAATATTGGGAAAAGGTTATATTTTGATTAGTGTCAAACCACGGGAACCTTTAAAGCTAAGTTCAAATGACATGTCTGAAACAGTCAAACCCCAAGGGGACTTCAAGTAATTAACCTGTGAATAAATTATCTTGTGTTTGAAGAATATTATATTCCAAGTTATGAGGTTCTTCATGGTATAGGGAATAGAAATCTGAAACCATTGTTTATACATTCTGTGCATAAATATCATCTCAAAAAAAAATTTCAGCTGAAGGTTTTTGAGAATACTTCTGTGATGATGCTTTGCCAGATCTTAGGGAACATGAAGAAAGATCCTTGGTCATTAATGTTGGTTACAGTCATGAAGAATCTCCAGGAGCTTGGTTATGAAATTAGGGTAATTCACCCAACTGTTTCTTTATGATTGCTTCTTATCTTTTATGTGTATATCATACTACTAGTTCCATGTGATGAATTTCTGATGTAAACCTTTAAGAGTTTTGTGTGGATAAGCTTATTGTTAATGCTTCAAGCCATTGATATATACCTTTCATTTGGCATCATTTAAGATGTACATGGTGCAACATAAGGATGAGAGGACTGATTGTTTTACAGTAATGTTTCAAGTGCAAGCTCCGAAATGCTTATGCACTAAGGATGTCTATGTGACAGATTTATGCAGTAGAGAATGGTAATGCGCGATCAATGTGGGAGCAGGTAGGCAGTCGGACATCATTCTTAGGACCAGAGCGATATAACCATATTGATTGGTCAATGTATGTGTCACTGGGTTTCCTTAATTACTTCTTTATTTTTTTTCTAGAAATAGTTTTTTCTGTCCAAAGCTATATTTTTATATTAACTGATTTTTCCTAGTTATTTAACCGGGCAGATTACCATATGCTTTTTCTACAGATTTGAAGGTGTCATTGTTGATTCTTTTGAAGCCAAAGAGGCTATTTCAAGGTTGATTTCTCTATGACTTTATGTAGCTGACTTAACATCATAGTTGTGTTTCATAACTTCCCTATTCCACTGAGTGCTTTTCTGGATTATGGTTGGTTTTGGTTGCTTCTGGCATCAATTTAGTACTTTTAATGCTTCTGCTCTATACATGGCATCTTTCATTTTCTATAATTTTGGGCACTGGCTGTTAATTATTAATAATATGGCAGCTTGAGAGCAATTAAACAAAGTTCTCTTTTAAATACTTGGAATATTTTCATGCTTAAGTTTCGCATGGAAATTCCCCCACATAAAATAAGCTTATGACCAAACAGGCCCCTTGATTTCCGTTTCTTAGTGTGAGGTACTATGTTAGTGAGTTTTATATTTATGCAGCCTTATGCAGGAGCCTTTTTTTTCAATACCAATTATATGGATAATCCAAGAGGACATACTTGCAAACCGTCTTCCACTGTATGAGAACAAAGGCTGGCAGCATCTTATCTCTGCTTGGAGAACTGCTTTTAATAGGGCTAATGTTGTTGTATTTTCAGATTTTACCCTTCCGGTAAAGATGTCATTTCAACATTTTATTTCACCTTATTTGTCTTTTCTTAAGCATTTTTCTCAATGGATTGTCATTGTTTCAGATGTTATACAGTGTGCTTGATGCTGGAAATTTCTTTGTGGTTCCTGGGTCACCAGTGGATGTGTGGTCTGCTGAAAGCTACATAAAGACCCATGCCAAACAGCAGATAAGGATGGACAACAGATATAATAAAGATGACGTGGTGGTTCTAATTATTGGCAGTTCCTTTTTCTATGATGAACTGTCATGGGACTATTCTGTACTGATACGGACCATAGGACCTCTACTAGTGAAATATGCAAAAAGTAGTGATGCTGAAGGATCATTCAAATTTGCTTTCTTGTGTGGTAATTCCAATGACAGTGATGCTTTAGAGGTGTTAAACTGATCTTTTTGCTCTGTTAGTATGCCCTTGTTCCTACAATTTAATGTTTAACGGATTTATCTCATTGCATTTGAAATAAAATGAAATAGCATGAGTGTCTTTCTTCCTTTGGCTATTTTTGTTTTGTGCTCTATGTAGGCTAATAATTTGGTTTATTCATGACTTCCTATAGGAAATTGTGTCTCATCTAGGGCTACTTCATGGTTCTGTGCGGCATTATGGCTTCAGTGGTGACATCAACAGTGTGTTATTGATGGCGGACATTATTCTTTATGGCTCTTCCCAAGATGAGCAGGGTTTTCCGCCTTTAATTATCCGGGCAATGACTTTTGGAATACCTGTTGTTATGCCAGATATTCCTATCATAAGCAGATATGTAAGGCCATTTTATCCAGCTTATTTCTTTGTTGAATCATGAATTCTTGGTTTTCTTTTTTTTTTTGCTTGCAAGAAACATTCATTTACTGATTTTAGATGTTACAGGTTACAGATGGAAGTAATGGAATCCTATTTGCAAAAGAGGATTCTGAAGATTTGATGAGGGTTTTCTCTCTCTTGATATCTGATGGAAAGCTTTCAATATATGCTCAAGATGTTTCATTCTCTGGAAAAGTGCTGGCGAAAAACATGCTTGCATCGGAATGTATAACTGGCTATGCTAAGCTTTTGGAGAATGTGCTCAGTTTTCCATCGGATGCCTTGTTGCCAGATCCCGCATCTCAGCTTCAACAGAAAGTGTGGGAGTGGAACTTGTTCGGGGAGGAATTGGGGCAGGAAAATAGTGACCTGCCAGGCATGGAGATGTTAACTCCTTTTAGAGGATCTAGTGTTGTTTTATCCATTGAGGAGGAGATGAATGGCCTTGTTAATTCTACTAACATATTGGATAATGGACATGTGATTGAAGTGCCAGATATCCCAACTGAATCAGATTGGGATGTTTTACAGGACATAGAAAGTGCTGAAGAATATGAGAAGCTGGAAAATGATGAGGTATGATAGTTCTTGATTAATAATACTACACTTCCCATGGTCTTATCCCAGAATCTTTAAAATTATCCAATCTTCCCAGTGGTTTCATGGTTTTGTCTTCTTTATTTTCCATTTACTTGTTGGGAAAGATTTCTGTAAAGGAAAGTTATTTCATATTATGTAGCTTGAAGAGAGAATGGATAGAAGCCCTGGTGTTTGGGATGAGATTTATCGCAATGCTCGAAAATCTGAAAAACTAAAGTTCGAAGTTAATGAAAGAGATGAGGGAGAACTAGAAAGGACAGGCCAGCCTGTATGTATTTATGAGGTATACAGTGGGGCTGGTTCATGGCCCTTTCTGCACCACGGCTCGCTGTATCGGGGGTTAAGTCTTGTAAGTTTCTTCTTTGTGTAATCTATGAGCTTGTTGAAACATTTGATTTCTATGTGACTTTGCTAGAATCTAAATTATAATCATCAAGTTGATGTTCCTTAACGCAAAACTAATATAAAGGACAAGATCTTAGGTTCAAGATGATCTAAAGTTTATGCGTGTCAAGAATTTTTGTGTAGTTCCTAATCATTCTGCCTTTTGCATCTGTCAGTCCACCAAGGCACGGAGATCAAGATCGGATGATGTCGATGCAGTGTCCAGGCTTCCACTTTTGAATGACAGTTATTATAGGGACGTACTATGTGAGATGGGAGGAATGTTTTCTATTGCAAACAAGGTAGACAGTATTCACAGTAGACCATGGATTGGATTCCAATCCTGGCGTGCTGCTGGTCGGAAGGTATCTCTCATCCTGCTAGGTTTTCTTTTAACTTTTCTGAATTTGGTTGCTGTTTGTGAATCAAAATTTGCAGTCATTCAATTTTTGGGGGGTATTGATAGCTTGATCGTGACTGCTTAACTTGTTATAAACAATATATGTGGAATTGATATTTTCAAGTGTTCTTCACATGAAATTCACCTTTCTTTAAGCTATTTTCTTTTGCTTGGAGCAGGTCTCTTTATCTGTTAAAGCAGAGAAAGTTCTGGAAGAAAAGATACAAAAAGAAACTAAAGGAGATGTAGTGTACTTTTGGACACTCTTGGACATGGACAGTGGGGCTACCAGAAGCGGTGATCAGCTAACTTTCTGGTCCATGTGTGACATTTTAAATGCAGGTCACTGCAGGTATGCTGTATTTTATCATTTGAATCTTCATACACAATGAAATTGACCATAAGTGTTACCTATGCCAAAGTTTGTGCTTGCACATGTACTGGTTTCTTGTGGGCCGTTTTTTCTATTCATCTTGTGTGTGTTTGTCCTCACGTGTACCTGATAACTGTTTGATGAGGCTCATGCTACTAGGTGCAAGAATTTTAGTATTCTGGTCTGTCTTTGACTCTTGAATCTTAGAGGAATTGCCACTAGAAAACCAAATTAAAAGTTTGGATTTATGTTAGATGCAAAGTAGGTAACTACCTGTTCTATTGTTACTTGTGTTATCTTCTGACATAGCAAGTGACCTGCTTTTAACACATTTTCTTTGTGAGGCGAAAAGAAAAGGTAGATAAGGAGATTTCCAATCATTTTTCTAGTTGGAATCTTTTGGTTTACATGGTTTTGGTGAGCTTTTTGGTTCAATTTTAATATTTTGACTCATGAAATTGTATTCTTGAAAGGTAACTGTTTTTTGTTTCTCAATGCATGCAGAACTGCTTTTGAAGATACTTTCCACCACATGTATTCATTGCCATTGCATTTAGAAGGTCTTCCACCAATGCCAGAAGACGGAGGTCATTGGTCTGCACTTCATAGCTGGGTGATGCCAACACCTTCCTTTTTGGAGTTTATTATGTTTTCAAGGTAAGTTGTGAAGAACTGAAAGTTTTTTCTAATCTCGTTCTTTTTTTCTCTTACCAAAAGTTGATACCAGTGATGCAACCTTGTTGATGGTTAACATTTGAATAGGATGTTTGTTGATTCTCTTGATGCCTTGCAAACAAATTCAAGGAAAGTCATTGATTGTCGGTTTGGTTCATCAGAACTTGAGGTGAGGATGCTTGGATCTCGAAATGCCCGAAATAGATGATCCATAATATTTTACCACACTACTGATAGTTTTTCATTTAATGATATCAACAGAAAAGGCACTGTTATTGCCGGATATTGGAACTCCTTATTAATGTCTGGGCGTATCACAGCGCTCGAAAGATGGTCTATATAGATCCACATACGGGTTCCTTTGAGGAGCAGCACCCAATTGAACAAAGGAAGGGAATCATATGGGCAAAGTACTTTAATCTTACATTATTGAAGAGAATGGATGAAGATCTCGCAGAGGCTGCTGATGATGGAGATCATCCAAGGGAGAGTTGGCTATGGCCGTCAACTGGGGAAGTGCATTGGCAAGGAATTTATGACAGGGAGAGGGAAGAAAGATACAGGATAAAGATGGACAAGAAGAGAAAGACCAGAGAAAAACTTTACGAAAGAATCCGGTCTGGATATAAACAAAAGCCACTTGGGGGATAGGAAGCTTTGCAATTTTGAATCCCAAACGGTCCGTGTTCTAACATTGAAACGTCTGGGGTTAGTGAAACTTATGTTATCTCAATCCTAGCTTAGCTACATGAAAGAATCCTGCAGATACAGGAGCTTAACAATTTTCCCTGACAGATTCAACATGAGTTCCTGTTTTTCCTTTTTCCTGATCGGCTCAGATTATGTAAGCGTAGAGTGTAGAGGAGCGCACAATAGCTGCTCACTGGATCCGGCGGCCTTTTTGCATCGAAGTTTCTTAATCAGCAACGTATACACCATAATTTTGAAGGCGACTATATCATTATAGGTTCGTCTTTTCTCATTCAAATGATTTCTCGAGTAAGCAGAAACATTATTCTTTTTATTTTTGGTATATCAGAAACTAAAAAATTGTATTCTTCAATCGTTGTATATTGCAGAAATATAGAGGCAATTTTGTTCCATCCCTATAATTTATTTCCTTCTCTCATCCAAGTTCTACTTCACGTCATCTCCTTCACTTCGTTTAAAAAAGAAAAGGCAAAGTAAGCTTATATTATGGAATTTAACAATTCTCAGGGAAAAGTTCAACATCTTACACTGGATTTGGTGTGAAATGGGCTCTTTGAACTCGCCACTTGTAACCCCCGTCATGCTATCAGAAGCAGCATTGATAGAATGGCACTCATCTAACCTGAAGTTAATTGGTAAAATTTGTTATAATCAATATTTAGATTGAATTCGATATTATAAAATAATTTAAATTCTGGGTTGAATTCAGATTCGTTTTGTTGTCTACTTTGTCAATATAGAGGTTGTATTTTTTATGATAATGATGGAAAATTCCTTAGTGCTTTGTTGGGTTCCCTTGCTCTTCCTTTCAGTGGAATAATGGCTGTCTTCGATTATGAGAGTTCATCACCGATTTATTCTTGTCTTCTTTTTAATGAATTCTCTGTTTGTTTAGACTTATATCAGTAGAGATATTATTTTTTTTGTAAATTTTTTTATAACTTTTTTTAAAAATCAGTTAACTATTTAGTTGTCATTTAAAAAGGAGCTTTTTTAGAAGAACTTCGTACAATTGACTATTTAGCAACATAAAAATAAAAGACATTTTTAATTTTACTATATTTTATTTTGTAATAAAATTTATGTATGCATATAAATATTATTTAAAGTATATTAAACAATATGCAAAATACAATATATTCATTATTATATAATTTTAAACCATATAAAATATAAATAAAAATATATCTAACCAAATTTTTATTTGAATTATAACATAGGAAAAATTAATATTAAAATATATAAAAAAAAACTAAATAATATTATATAAATTTTAAAATAAATATTTTAAGTTGAGTAAATAGTTAAATACATAATAAATTATGTATTTTATTGTAATATAAGAAAATTTGCAATATGTTCTCTCGCAAATTATAATACTAGAAGATTTGTAATAAATTAGAGATAAGTTTGCAAGATAAATGTGAAGATGAATTTGTGGGTATTGTATGAATTATGTGTAAAATATAAAGGCAAAAGAGACTAAAAAATAGACTCATTAATTGATCTAAAAAATTTATTTGATAAAGTTATTTGAGAGACTTTTTTGATAAGTTCCAAATTTGAGTTTCTTAAAAAAAAATATCTCATATTTATTAAAGATGTAGTTTTTTTATTTTTAAAGCAAAATACTTATTTTTCTTTAAAAAAGTTTTTATGGTGAAGGAAAGTGTTTATTGACCTGCTAAAAGCCCTTCCATACTACAAGCACGAAATCACCGTAAGGAATGAAAAGAAGAAAAAGAAAACAAATAAAATAAAACAGTTGTACGTAACATCAATCACGATACTTCCCCGTTGCCACTGCCTTACAGTTAATTGCCAGTAGGGTTATGTTACATTTTCAATATTTTCATAAGCTCAAAATTTACGTCAAGTAATCGACCAAAAGATGTATGTTCTTAAGGGAACAACACTTTCACATAAATAACTACATTTATAAAATTAAGAAACATATTATATCTTCACAATTCTAAGTAAATAGGTTTTTTAAATTAAATATAATATATAATACATTTGAAATTTTAAAGTAAATATTAAATTAAAGTTCATTGGTAACAATAAATATATATAATAAATTTATTGAAAGAAGTTTATTATATTTTTGGCTTTATATTTATTTAAAATAAAAGTTTAAAATTTTTAGATAATATAAATTATATTCATATATTTATATATAAGTTATTATTAAAAAAAATTAAACAATCAAATTATAATTTTTAACAATTGATTATAATAAACTAAGATTTACTATGAAATTTGTTTGTATTTAAAATATATAAAATATTTCGTGCTCGACTATATTCAACTATTTCAATTTTATAGATTTTCCCCATAAAATTATAAATGGTATTAAGATATTAAAAATATTATAAAATTAAAATTTATGCTTACAAAACAGTATACTTACTAATTTGATATAAATTATTAATAAAAATACTATAAATTAAATAAAATTATGTCATGTATACTAAAAAAATTATATAATTATATCAGTAAATAATTATATATTATATTATTTATATTAGTAAAAATAAAAATAAAAATTTAACATAAAAATAGAGGGTTAATTACATTAAAAAAGCTCAAAATTTTGTTAGTCGTCAAAGTTTACAAAGTAACAATAAATTGTCCAAACTTTTTTTTTAATTCTAGCGCGAACTTCAAAAAGTAGCAATAAAATGCTCAAACTTTCAATTCTTTTCAATTCTAATTCGACATTAGTGTCTCTATTAATTTTTAAAATCACCTAAATTAAATTATATAGTCCCGACGATCTTACTAATGCAGTATGTTATAATGAAAAAATAGATTGAAGCGCCAAAAGAATAAACAAAAAACAAATTACTGAAAGTATAAGGAGAATAACAGATAACGTTGAGCTAAAGTTGAAGAAAATTGAAAGTTCGAATATTTGACTGCCACTTTTTAATGTTTGGGCTAGAATTGAAACAAATTAAAGTTTGACTATTTTTAAAAATTCGAGCTATAATTAAAAAATTGATAAAAGTTTTACCTTTTTTCGACAATTAACCCAAAAAGAAATCATGTAAAGTATCAAGTCGATTCTAATTTTATAGCATCATATGTAAGAAGAAATTAACTCCACAAACACAAACCAATAACAGTCTTAAAGATAATTCTTTTATTATCTAATGAAATTTTCCATAAAATGGGACATAAAAAAGGCAAGCTTATATAGAAACTATTAATTTCTGCTTTCCTCCTAATTAACTTAAACTTAACCAACAAAGTTATTTCAAATGGTTCAAAATTATTTTTGTAAATAAATTAGGAAATTAAGTAATATTCCTTCCAAATTATATCCATATTACCTAATAATTCTGTTCAAAACATAGGCGC
This sequence comes from Erythroxylum gracilipes, assembly GCA_026413385.1. Classification (NCBI taxonomy): domain Eukaryota; kingdom Viridiplantae; phylum Streptophyta; class Magnoliopsida; order Malpighiales; family Erythroxylaceae; genus Erythroxylum; species Erythroxylum gracilipes. The sequence goes on from JANZLC010000003.1 coordinate 29,929,267, forward strand.
TAATCTTTTATTTCTCAATTTTAAAGCCCAATTTTCCCGCCATTTTAAAAATGGAAAGTTAATTAAATTAACACTCTTTAAAATGCAATACTTTTAACAAATTAAAAGCAACTTATAATATAAATAAATATATATATGATGAAATTAATTAATATTATTATTAAAAACATATAAAATAATTGAGATAATGACTTATTATTATTGAGGGTGAGTTTTGAAGTAATTAATAAAGTTGCTCTATGATTATAAAATTACATGTTCAAGTTACAGAATCAGCCTCTTCGTAAAAATAAAAAGGGAAGGTTGCGTACATTATAACTCTCTCAAGATTGTCGCAAAGCGGGAAGTCTTGTGTATTAGGTATGTTGATTTTTTAACTTATTAAGTACATTTTTTAATAATTATACATCTAATTTTTTAATAAAATTATAATTTTTAAATGATAATTAATTATTGTAAAATATTTATTCTGGAAAATTGTCTTTTAATAAATAAATAGAAGGATGTTCACACCATTTTTTATTTTTAAAATATATTTCATTTTATTTTAATGAAAAATGATCTCATTTTCAAACTATATTTTTATAAGATTTAATAAATTCTAATACACTAAAAAACATTTAAATTACACGTTGGTAAATCTCAAAGCTAGTTATCGAGGTTAAAAAGGTCAATTTCCAATTATTCTCTCACTACATCTCTTACCTTGTTATACACGCCTTTCATGTTCTGTTTCTCTTACACGAGCTCCACATATAAAGCTCTTTCACCGTCTCTCTTTATTACATGTTAAAAGAAGAAGCGATCTCTTGACCATGTCTACGGATCTACATGTTGTTAAAGATTTGCCTGCAATTCGACTCTCACCGATCAAGATTGAAGCCGTAGCCTCTCGCAGCGTCGACGATGATGTCTGCCGCACGCCCACGTCCGAGGTACATATGATTCCGGTCGTCGTTAGTTGTCCGCCAGCTCCGAGGAAACCGAGGAGGAGGTCGGTTAAAAGGAAGCTGTCGGAGGTGGAATTCTTTGAGACCGTAAACCGCGAAGAGGTTGAATCGTTTTTCAGATCGAGTTTTGAGGTTGTCTCCAAGAGGAGGTGTGCTGTTTGACTGTTTCCACGTAAATTACCATACAAATTCCTTCTTCTTCTTCAATTTATCTTCTTTTTTCTGTTTCTTGATATCAAGTTACGATAGTACTTGTGATGTTCAAAGTTCATGTGTTCATGTAAGTGTATGTAATAATAGTATTTATTACACGCAATTCATCATTTCAATTAAATCCATGTCGTTAAAGGATCTGAAATTGCAGATATCCTCTTTTTGATGTGTTCTAGATCTGAATTATGTGTGCTTTTTTAGTTTTTCCTTAAGTTTATCATCAAATTATCTTAATTTTAACGAAATTCAGGCGTACGTTGCTGATGATGTATCACGAACCTTTTCACATGTCAGTGAAGAATTAATACTCCTAAGATATATAATTCTTACAACCTTGATTCGTTGTAAGAGTATGATGATTTGGTAGTTGAGTTTGGTGGCTTGCCGTGTTTGTACAAGAAGATTATGATTTTTTTTTGTTTTCTTTAATGTATATTCAATAGAGAAAGAAAGTGTACCCTAGAGATGCTATAATGACAATTGAACCCAGTTCAAGTTCCGCTCGACCCGAATAAATACGTCAAATTTAACTTAATTCGATCAGATTTTGATTTGAGTTCAGACTTATCATTTAAAGATACATTAATTTAGGTAATTTATTTGAGGTTAGATTGTATGGTGTAGAATTTGTTCGAGCTTCAAATCAGATTCATATCATATGTTCTAAGAGTTAAGTTGGTGATTAGCTGTCTCGGCTCGGCTCGGCTCTTTGCCATCTCCGGATGGAAAAGTTAAAGAGTGTGCTTGAAAATATTTATAAAAATACAACGAATTACATAGTAATTTATATTAAAATAATTTAATAAATGTTTGATGAAGGATTTTTTATTTTTTAATAATATAAAATACATTTCTAATAATTTAAACCCCAAAATACATCTTTAAAAAAGTGAAAATCTCTAAGAAAGTTCAAATATTTGACTCGAAATGGAATGTGTATGTCTGTTTATTTATGTTTGTAGTTATCGATATTTACAAAATTAGACAAAGTGACATGTCATATGCAACCAACTTTGAATGTGATGTTTTTGTCCTTTTTCATTAAACATTGACGAAGACTATCTATCTTGAAAAAAACTGTTTTAAAAATATATGAATAATAACTGGTTAATATTAACACATTAAATTTTATTTTAAAAATAAATATGACATAATATATGACATTTGACCTTTGTAACATATTGTAAAATATGAGAATTAAAAACCAGAACGAAAGTTAAACCGATAAGATAAGATATTTAAATTTTAAAAAGTTCAATCGGTATTAGACCGTCATAAAATTTGCTAAAGATCAAATAAATTTAAAAATTTTGAAATATTATTAAAAGAGATTTCGTTTTTGAACTTTAATTGAGAAAAATATTATTAAATATTATTAATTGATTTATTTTAGTTTATAAGAACTTATTAATTTACGAAAATTGATCGATTAATTAATATATTGATAGATTTTTAACAACAAGAGATATTAAAGTAAATTGAACCGTAAAGTTAAAAATCGAACCGAAAAATTGAACAATTTAAGATTTTGTAAAATTAAATGGTCAAGCCAGTTGAATTTTTTAATCATTTGAATTTACTATAATTAGAGCTTCCGAAGTTAAGAAAAATAAATTAAAAATAAGATTATTAATTAGTGTTTTTTAATGGTTATTACTGTTAAAAAAAGTTTTATTTTAAAAGCCTTATAATTTCTGTTGTTCGTTATAATATTAATTATTACGAATTTTTTTAATTAATAAAATTATTAAAGTATACATTTTTAATTAAAAAATATTTTTTTAAAGAATTGATAAAACAAAATCAAAATCTCGGGTCATCATATCTGATCATGTTATTCAGGAACGTGGACCTTATGACTTGTTCACTTTAGTGGCCAACAACGAGACCCACATTATGCGTGAAAAGCGTAAAATATACTTTATGATATTTATAAATATTAAATATAACTTATTTACTATTTTTATTAATTTATTACAGTAAAATTTATCATAATGTTTTCTTTCTTTTTTTTAATGGAGGGATAAACTTTTAGATTGACGCAATAGCCTGCAAATTAAGCCAATAGGATACTCCACACTAGACAAGCTTTGTATGACATGCTCGATCAAGAGAACGTAAGTAGGGGATTCGAACACAAGAACTTTTGACCTTATGCGCCTCCTCTCTACCAACTTGATCACCCCTTAAGGGCATCTTACCGTTTTCACCTAATTTTAATAACAAAATGTCTAAAAAGAATTTAAAAATACTCTTTTTATTTCTAATATTTATAATAATTTTATACACATTTCAAAATAATAAATATAAAAATACCTAAATATTGATTTTCTTAATTACAAGATTATTATAATATAATTTATATTGCTTTTTTGTCCTACATTTAATAAAAAATTCTTTTAAAATAATTCAATAAACTAATTTAAAATACTGTTTTTTGTTTCTAATAGTATACAATACTTTTAAATAATTTAAAAATAAATATAAAATACATAAAATTATTTTTCTCCGATTTTGTTATATCATGACAACTGTAAAAAGGTATGACAATCCAAAAACGTGATGTTAAAGCTGCCTGTTATTAAGATATAAGAATGGTGATTGCTAACTGTAAGTTGCTTCAGGAAACAGAGATAGTAAATCATACTCTTGCACCGAAAGAAAAGCATAAAGCGTGGGGAATGGGAGGGAAAGAAAAGTGATTTTGTGGCTGAAACAGAAAGACCAACCCTTTTGTCTGGTGAAGATGAGACAGACTAGTTTGTGTGGTGGTTCCTACTTACAGTTTGGGATCAGACTTTTCACTGAATTTGAGATGTGTTAGATTTCCTTTTCATTGAATTTGAGATGTGTTAGATTTTGTACCCTTTTTTCATGACAAATTTGTGAAGAAAGTGAATGCAGTAACAAAGTTCTTATTATGTCAGGACTGGCCTGTTCCAATACAGTGATGTTTGTTAGGAATGTCAAAAATTATATGAAAGACGAGTTTGATTTAGTTTGATAAAGACTTTGATTTGGATTCCAATTTTTAGAAAGAATGTCAAAAATTATATGAAAGATGAGTTTGATTTAGTTTGATAAAGACTTTGATTTGGATTCCAATTTTTAGAAAGAATTTCTAAAGGAGCACTTAGATCACAGAGGATAATGAGAATGAGAATCAGAATAAATATAGTAAGAAATGAGAATAAAATATAGCCAACTCAAAACTTTGATTTAGATTCGAACTTTTATAAAGAATTTCTAAGTTTTGGACCCAACTCAAGACTTTGCTTCTGTTTGGTTAAACTTATGTCAGTAGAATTTTTACGAGTAGAGCTTTTTTCTATAGATCTTTTCTGAGATGAACTTTTCTAAAAAATCAGTTGACTGTTTGTCATTTTAAAAAGATCATTTTTTTAAAGCTTCATACAGTAGACTATTTAACAATATAAAAATAAAAAACACTTTTAATTTTAACTATATTTTATTTTGTAATAAAAATTATTTATGCATATAAAAATTATTTAAAGTATATAACAATATGCAAAGTACAATATAGTAATTATTATATAATTTTAAACTATATAAAATATAAATAAAAATATATCTAACTAAATGTTTTATATGGATCATAACATAAGTAAAACTAATATTAAAAAATATATAAAAAAGTCAAATAATATTATATAACTCCCAAAATAAACGTGAACATGAGTTTGTGGGTATTATGAGAATTGTGTGTAAAACATAAGTGTAAAAGAGATTAAAAAATAGGCTCATTAATTGATATGAAAAATCAACCTGAAAAATATTTTTTTTAGAAATTCCAAATTTGAGCTTTTTAAAAAGTTGTATTATGGTTGCCAAAAAAAGTCTTTATAGCTAAATACTCATTTTTATTAAAAATGACTTTTGTGGTGGAGAAAAGTGCTTATGGGCCTTCCAAAAACTCATCCAAACACTTTTCTCTACCACAAAAGCTATTTAAAAAAAAATAAGTATTTGATTGTAAAATAAAAAATTATTTTTTTAATAGAAACTTTTTAAGAAACTCAAAAATATGCGAAAGTTCCTATTATATTTAAAACCAAATTCAATTATAACAACAGACGATTGTAGTCGTTGCAGTAATGACGGCTAACTAACAAGAGACGATTGTGGTCGTTGAAGTGATAATGGCTACCTAATCTTCTTTTGGCTTTGTATATTCTTAAGTCTATGCAAGTTCCTATCATAGTACGATTTTTTAAAGACCATACAGGCTACGTTAACTTCAACAATAGACGATTGTGGTTGTTGTATATACAAAGCCAAAAGAAGATTAGTTAGCCGAGTTTTGTGTATAAAGTACTTTCAGGCAGCAAATTATATCCACAGACAAGAACCTATTTCCAGTAACCCCAAGTATTGCAAAGTTAGGAGGACCAGCAAAAAGAATCTGTCAACGAAGGGTAATATCTCTTTTTCTCCTTATTCCTTACACACATTAAGCCATCATATGCTGGTGAAAGTAATTAAAACATGATAGATTGTAATTTGATTTTTTGACAGCAAAAACTATCTCTCTGGTGTTATTTAATTTCTTCAGGAAATCAGCAAGAGACCAGTACCTAATCAAAGACTTACCCATGCAAGAGAATCAAGATCCGCTTCTGGCCAGAGTTGACAAACTAATAGCAGCTGTCTCAAAAGATGAATTTAACCCAAACGAAGTTCATAACAAAGCTCTGGACAACCTTGTTAATGTAAACTCACTCTTCACAATTGCCGTGTTTTTGGGCCTGTCTGTTGCTTCTCGCAATCAACAACCTCTTGAAGACCGTAGTGAATGTGCCGCAGACCCAGGGGTGGCAAAAAGGCTCGTAGTCTACGAAGTAGTCTCCTTCGGATGTTTTCTGTTATCAAACCTTGCAGCCAAATCGATCAAAGCCTATCTTTACGTCTTCTCCAATGCTGATT
>JANZLC010000003.1:29961980-29973709 GCA_026413385.1 Erythroxylum gracilipes
AAATTTTCTTTGAGTATGCTTCAATGTATTAGCCATAACTTCTTCTATAGTTGTGCAATTGAGATGATTTTTAGTTTAGATTAAACTAGAGGTATTTGGCTACATTTCTTGTGAAGACATTGACTTTTAATTTTGGCTTTAAGAGTCCCAAATCTTGACATGAATTTAGAAAATTGAGTACAACAAAAGTTATGGATGAATATTTATGTTGTGTTATGTTTTGGGTGTATGAGAATGTATTATATTTGGGTGTTTATGATCAAGTTTGAAATATGAGATGTGCATGGGGGATGTTGAGTTGAAATTGGATATATTTGAAGGAGTTATCCATAGAGATGATGGTTTAAATAAGTTGGGATTTGGTAGTGAATGCATTATAATTTGTGTTTAAATGGTTTTGGAGTGATAATTGCTCAAGAAGAGGTAAATTTGGGGTGCTTAAGAGTGTATGTAAGGTTACAATGAGTTTAGGACCTTTTGAAGGAGTTTTGGAGATGAAAATTTTAGTTTACCCGAAGGTTATACGGCCTGCACGTGTAAAATCACATCGTGTGTTTTTGGGCGCAGGGACACTGTTACACCCGAAGGTTACACGGCCTGACCGTGTTGGGTCACACGGTCCGTGTGTTTTGACCTAGAAAAAGACAAAATTTCAATATTTAGTCTTCATGAAACTTTTATCCCTAGATGTCTTCTTTCTAACCGTAAAAAACGAAATCATTCTGACATCTATAGTGAAAGTTATGGCAATCGCACCAACATAGGTTCTTTATGAGTGAAGACTTGAACATGGTTGCTTCTTTTGATCATACCTTCTTCTCTAGACCTCCAAATGACTTAATTCTTGAAGAAATAGATTCGTAACACATTTTCCTACATCTCCATAAAAATTTGTAGTCATTGGTATTGAATTGGAAAATTTTGATTGAAAGAAAGTGACAGAATCTGTTGGAGAGTATGAACTAGTGGGTTTCGTTGAACATGTATGGGTATTTAGGTTATCTTGATCTTTAGTCATTCGAATAAGATGGTTTTTGATTTGGAATAAAGTAGAGAAATAGGGATACAAAGTATCTGAAGAAGTCAAATTTTGATTCATTCTCTAAAATATTCAAATTCTGGATGGAAAATGTGCATAATGCACTATTTTTGTATGTGAACAGTCCAAAAATATTTGAGATATATCTTCCTACTTACTGAACCAAATTGATCGATTTTGGTGTCAATGGATTCATGAGACATAGAGGAACACTTTTGTAGAAGAGAGGTTGACTAAGTTACCTCATTTTCACTTTCTCATTGATCGCAAACAGTAGACCCGAAAGTATATGTTTTGGAAAAACTGGAATAAGTCTATGAGCAATAAATTGTGAGCTTAATGGTTTTAGTGAGGTATAAACCTGAGAATAAATGAGTTTTGATATGGGAATGGCTTTGTGATGAAATTTATGGAATGATACCCGGGATTTGTCACGAATATGCATTGTACACATTTCAATTCCTACATGTGCATTATGATACACCTATGATTGAATAACTTGTGATATATGTGTGTGTTAATTGTTATAGAGGAGCAACTGGAACGTCAACCTACAAACGTTGCTGGGACTTCCAAGCACTAGTTTCGGAAACAGTTGGTGAGTAACCTAGACGGTTTCTCTCAATTATTGTTTGCTTATGGTTATGTTTTGAATAATGATTGAATGCGATTTGATTGTAGATTTCAGACAGAAGGTCCGATGATTGTGTAATGGGGATTACAATATTGAAGTGCTGCTTGAATGTGAATGTGAAGACCTATGTGCTTATAATGTGATTGATTGTAATACATGCATTCCATTCATGAATGCATAATTAGATAATGACAGTTGTGTTCAGAGGAGCCACCAATTAGAACTTAAAGTTCAACGAGTGAAATTGAGCCTCGAGTTTAACAGTGATTCAGGGCCTTAGGCTCAACGTTTAATGAGCCCTATATGGGACAGTTCAGGCACTCGGTCACAACAACGTAATAATTGGAAAAGTGTCTCATATTTCATATGTATCTTGTTAAGTATGTTGATTGAGTGAAATGTAAAATTGTTTATGCTTAAGTGAAAATGTGTTATTCATGTAAGATGTAAAGTTGTGAAATAATTGTTTTGTAAATTGATGTGTTGCATGAATTGAGTGAACCATCAATGATGGTTACCTCATTTAGTTCGCAAAACTCATTAAAATTGCAACGTCATCTTTTCAGGACTGAGAGTGTGTCTGGCAAGAGAAGTCATGGCTCAAAGGTTGGTCAGCTGGAATTTTTGGATGGCTTAGATAGATTTGATATATTTTCCTCTTTCATGTAGTATTTTTGTACTAGGTTTTTGGTTGATGTACAGGTAGTAAGGGATGAAATACATGTAGACTTTTGATTTTGATAGAATGAAATGAGGAAAAAGTTGGTTTAAAAAATATTGTGGCTTTTCTATTGATGTTTTATAAGCGAATTTTGATATGATGCCATGTGAAATGATTGTAATGATCGAATGTAGCTCGCCTTTATCTTAGGTTATGTACCGGAAGGGCGTCCCGGTGTGTACCCTGCGGTAAGGGGGTGCTACATTTATCCCTTGATGAGTCACAATATGGCCTAAATATTCAAGTTCTTGAATACCAAAAGCAAATTTGGTGAATTTGACTAGAAATTAGTGTTTCCTTAATATTTCAAGAGCTTTTCAAACATTTTCAATATGCATGGTCCAATTGGGGCTATAGATTAAAATATCATCAAAAAAGACAAGTAAAAATTTACGAAGATATGGACGAAAGATGGAGTTCATAATAGCCTGAAAAGAGGATGGTGCATTACATAAACCAAATGGCATAACTAAATATTCAGAATGTCCATTATATGTGCGAAATGCAGTTTTAGGAATATCTTGTAGGTTGATTTGTACCTGATGATAGCCAGCTCGCAAGTCAAGTATAGAAAAAATTTAGCTCTATGGAGCTCATCAAGCATGTCATCAATATTGGGATTGGAAACCTATCTTTAATGGTTGTAGTGTTTAGTGCTCGATAGTCCGTGCAAAAACGCCAAGAACCATCTTTTTTTTAACCAGTAAAACAGGGGAAGAAAAAGGACTCGTGCTAGATCGAATAAGCCTCAATTTTAACATATCATGAACTTGTTTCTCAATTTCATCTTTTTGAAAATAGGCATACCTATATGGCCTCACATTGATGGGTTCACTGCCTTTTTGCAAGTTGATATGGTGGTCTATTTCTCTCAGGGGAGGAAGCTGTGAAGGCTTGAAATAGGTGTTCGTACTGCTTCAACAATTGCTGCATGTCAGGGTGTGTATTCGGTGGCAATTGAGCTGCTGTATGTTGGAAACAGATGGCAAACAAGGAATTGCCCTGTCGCATGTCTTTGGACATAGCTCTCATGGAAGCTGATAGTATACTGTGGTTATCAATGCCTTACAGACGCTGTGTTTGGTTGTCCCATTGAAACTTTATTGTAAGTTGTTTCCAATTACAAATCACAGCACCCAATTGTGCCATCCACTAGATTCCTAAAACCATATCCGTTCCATTTAGAGGTAAGGCATATAAAGTGAGGATAAAAGGGATACCTTGCAAAATTAAGTTAACATTATTGAACCTCCTTGACACTGTAACGTCTTGCCATTGGCTACCTTGACATCGAATCGGTCGGTTGGAATCACAGGCAGTTGTAAGATGTTTGCCATTCTTTCACTGATACAATTATGTTTGGAATCGCTATCGACGAGGACGACAACTTCAAATGGCCCGATTTTTGCTAACACTCGCATGGTTTTATGAGCATTCCATCCTGAAAGTGCATGGAGTTAAATTTTTGGATTATAGTCCTATGTGTCGCAATGCCCTTTTATATTTGAACTGTCATCTTCTCCCTCAAGTAGTAGGAGTTGTGGTCCTTTGCAACAGTGTGTAGGTATGAATTTTTCATCGCAATTAAAGCACAAGCCTTGAGCTCTTCGTTTCTGCATCTTATCCCATGGGAGCTGCTTCAATGTTGGTGTAGTTTTGGGTTTGGTAGAAGATGATGACTCTGTGAGGAATCTGTTGGCAACTCGGGAAGATTGGCGTTGACGAGATAGTTGGTCATCCCGCATTCGAGGAAGACTAATGGCTTCCGTCAATGATTGTGGTTTGAACATTCTTATACCATCTGCAACTTCTGATTTCAACCCTCCCATGAAAGTTCCCACTAATGCATTCGGCGTCCATCCTTGAACCTAGTTGCCCAGTCGTTCAAATTCTTTCTAATAGTCTCGTAGGGATCCAACCCGTTTAATTTTGGATAAGGCCTCATCGAAATCTTCACAATCAGTCAGACCAAAACGCGCCCAAATTTCCTCATGAAAAATCTGCCATGCTACACTTTGTTTTTTCTTGATATGATCTCTTCAACCATTACCACTATTGGTTTGCTTCTCCTTCTAGTTGGTTGCGATAATTATCTTTATGAGTATGAGATGGACGGGTAGCAGCATCAGTAGGAGGGTTTGGTGTGTTACTGGAGGAAGTTGTGGTGCGGTTGGCAGTGAGTAAGTTTGCGATCTTACTAATCGCACCTTCCAGGTGGTGCAATTTGTCGTTAACACCTTTCTCCATAGTGCAGAAACTGGTTTGGAGGCCGCCCAAACAAGCTTCTAAATTTTCAATGCGTTCTTTGTTCGTTGACATGATAGTTTTGGCTCTGATGCCAATGTTAGGTCCCAATCAAAGCTGTAGGATGATACTGTGTATTCTAGTTCTGGTGAGAATAAACCAATAAATATTTCTTTATAAAAGTACTTTCCTCTCTGCGTCTACTAATTGAAATTAGATACAAATGAAAGACTCAACTTCTCCTAATACTTAGGAAACACTACTCTGACAAATAGGGCAGCACGTCACAAAAGAAACAACTGTAATGACAACTAATTGGCCCATTCCTAAGCAATCACTACTTTGACTTAATAAACTAAGTGGACCCAGTCTGAAACTAAGCACTTCCTCTCCAGTACGTGAACTGCTAAATAATTACATGACTTCTTAGTTGAATTACTTTGGATTCTTGACTGACGATCTTTAGGACTTGCATGGCTTATCATCACATAACTCAAATTCAATTCACCATCATATGTCATCATCATCATCACCCAGTCAGAAATCTCGCAATGAAGCAAGGTCTGGGGAGGTCCGATAGTACGCAACCTTACCCCTATAATGTAGAGAGACTATTTCCGGTGGACACACATGCAAATGAGACAATAAAATAATGATGCACGACACAAAAAACAATTCATTAAAAAGAAAGGGATATAATGAAAATACGAAGTAATAAAGAAAAGACTAAAATAAAAATAAAATAATAGAAATCAGAAAGATAATAATAATAATAATAATAATAATAATAATAATAATAAGAATAATAATTAATAATAATCATAAAATACTAGAAAAAGAAAAAAATATAAGAATAATAAAATATAGATAATAATATAGATAATAATAATAATAATAATAATAATAATAATAATAATAATAATAATAATAATAATAAGGAGAAGAAGAAGAAGATAGAGACGCCTAGTAGAGTGCTATTGCGGGCTTGTCAAGAAGCTCGAGACAACAAAGTTGTCAGCAGATCCCAGAGGTTGCGTCTACCAGCATCAGCTGCACCCATCCGCCATTGTCTTGAAGCACAAGCAACCTATACTCCAACATCGGCGCCGTCAATAACATCTTCAGAGCTCAGATCGGCGATAACATCTTCACACCAAAAATTCCCAAATACAATAACCGACAATAGCTCTCCCTCGCCTCTGCTCTTTCAATAACCTTGAAGAAGCAACACAATCGTCCACTGGCGCCGGTTCCGTCGACTTTGCCGACTTTTCCTTTTTTCCTGTTTCCACAAGTTCACCAACAAACATTTTTGCTATACGACATACTACAATTGTCATTGGAAAATAAATTTTCTGGATTCCGGTGATGCTCACTAATAACATTGACCACAGACCTCACATAAACAAAAACCAGATCAGCAACTATATATGACTATAAAGCACAAACAACATTGACCAAGTAAGGGAGAACGAAAACCTGAGGCAAACATTCAACTTTGAAAATATTTGGGAAAGGGAATCCACAAACTCCAAACCAAGAAACCCCCAAGTAGCACAGAGAATAGGAACATACGATACACTATAAAGTCGTAAACAACTTTAATATTTCTAGATCTGCCCCTGACCTCAGGCTTCTTCTCCCCCTCCTTGGGAATAGTGACAGTGAGAACCCCATTCTCCATGCTAGCTTTAACATGCTCCATCTTTGCATTGTCCGGAAGCCTAAACCTGCATGATTGAAAGATTTGCTTCATGACTAATTATTAGTAGACTTAATATTTTGGCCTTAGTCTATTTTGTTTGATAATCAACATTAATGTCTTAAGTTTATTAATTTTTTTAATTTGAGTCGAATTTAAACTTATTCAATTGATAACTTTTTAAAATTATTAAAAGGCCATTTTATTAAATAAATCAACATATTTTAAACTGTTTAAATTGCTTGTTAAAGTATGAGATGTATATTCAAAAAGTAGTAACAAATATTGAATGTAATATAACAAAACATATATCAAATAATCTATAAATGTGTTGTATAAAGAACTCAACTTAATGAATATTAATAGATTTAAGAAATGTTCTAAAATAAAACATCTCAATAGTTAGGGATAAGGCAGGTGCTAGTAGACATATCCAAACCCCGTGTTTCCTGAATTATTATTATTATTTTTAAATAAAACATTCTCCATGTCTCCTTTTTAATATTGTTTCATAGCAATTTCACCTATGTAAAGTGGATTATTCTATTTATATATTTATTTTATTTTCTCTTATATTAATCATTCTAATTGGGCTTGAAAATATAACCAAGATCTGGACTTTAATTTATGTAGTTCCCAAACTTACGGCCCAAAATGCAGCGATACACAACGCATAAGGCGCACGATAGCCTCCAAAGAGGATAGTACGAAAAATTTTCGACTCCTCAAAATTCCCTCCACGAGAAAACAAATCTCTAACCGTTCATTTTCACCATCCCCCTACCAGCCGTCCACGTCATCGATCCGAGTGCTAACTAAACGGGCCAATCGCGTCAAACCGGTTCCGCTATAAAAACATATCACACCCTCGTCCTGAAGATATATGACTTCGAAGAGTTTTGAATTTTCAAGTCTTGTACTTTGTTTTTTGTGAACTTTGAAAGATATCAATGGCACCAAAAACAGGAGAGAAGAAGCCGGCGGAGAAGAAGCCTGCAGCGGAGAAAGCTCCCGCGGAGAAGAAGCCTCGAGCGGAGAAGAAGCTGCCGAAGGAAGGAGCGGTGGACAAGAAGAAAAAGAAGGCGAAGAAGAGCGTAGAGACGTACAAGATCTACATCTTCAAGGTGTTGAAGCAGGTGCATCCTGATATTGGGATATCAAGCAAGGCCATGGGGATCATGAACAGCTTCATCAACGATATCTTCGAGAAGCTCGCTCAGGAGGCTTCAAGGCTCGCTAGGTACAACAAGAAACCCACCATCACTTCCCGGGAGATCCAGACCGCGGTCAGATTGGTGCTGCCGGGAGAGCTCGCGAAGCACGCGGTTTCTGAGGGTACCAAGGCTGTTACCAAGTTTACTAGCTCTTAGGTAGTGATTATGGTTAGGGTTAGGGTTTCTGAATTTGGGCTTTTCGTTTGGAATGTAAAAATGTACGACTCTACGTTTTAAATGATATCCCTATTTAATTTCGTGTCTTACTCTAATGGCTTAATCGTGCGTAGTTTAGCTTATAGTAACCTGACTTTTCTAACTTAAGCCTTGGAATCTCCCGCCAGATCATCTCCTAACAAAAGCTGGAGCAGCGCTTACTTGATATCTTACAGGACTAGATGAACAGGTTAGAAGTTAACTGTACTCCATATCTAACTTGAGCCTTTATTTATTCCATAATAAATGAAATAGTTGGTGTTTTTAAGTTATTAAAATAGTAATTATTTGATCAAATCTTGAGTTTTGTATTCTGTTAATGATTCCGCCTTATTAATTTCTCAAATGGTTCACACTTCACACGTAAGTTTTGTATTATGTAAATGATTCTGCCTTCACCGCTCTGGCTTGCTCCTTTGAGGAAAGGTCAACAATGGAGGCAACGGAGATTTGGTGTTTGGCAAAGTTTCTTCCATTGTCTCTTGGAAGTTGAAGGTTTGGGTGGTAACATTATGCTAGTAATTTTACTCATTATTGAAATTTTTTTGTTTGCAAACAAATCTGACTTCTTCAAGTTGGGTTCTCTGGTAAACCCATCTGGGTATGGTCTACTGCTATTGCTTCGTGTTTTGGTTGTCATCATTCACTGAATCACATCGTATTCTCAGAAAGTGAGTATTGTAAGAGAGGTTTTTGAAAAATTGGGGACTGGGGACTGAGAAAGAGAAGGAAGGTTTTGAAAGAGTGAAATTGTATTCCTCCATCGTGTCCTTACTAATTATGAAAGAACAAACATAGGATTGGAAATGGGATTGTGAGGATAAAAAGATAACCAGCTCTTGACGACAATTGATATTGCAGCTGGAGTAATTTATGGTGTGATTCTCGCCTTTCAGAACTTACATCTCGCTTCCCCAATATAGTTTTTAAGGTTTTTCCTTAATTAACATAGTTATTGGCCGGATGCTTGAGTTCTCTGGAAGTACAAAAATATGTCTGAGGCTGGTTTCTGAATTGCTTTCAGGAAACATTGGCAACCCCAGAGGAGTTGGGAGCATTCACTAACCATGCTTCTCAAACTGCAGAACTTGACTATTATTTCCATAGAAAGTGATGTCTTCATTCCCACGCTTTCAGGCAATATGGCAATAGCTGTTGAGGGTCACCGCAGATTCTTAGACCACCGTAAGACAATCATCCCAGACAGGTACAAATTTGATCAAGATGTGATACTAACTGCCCTTTTGAATTGAAATTACCACTCAAGGATGAACCATCTTCTCTGTTTCTTTAAATTTTCCTTCCACATAGCATGCAGATGACTACCATCTACCTTGTTAACGGCTTTTGTATGAAACCAACAGATTATTGCATCAAGCATGAGGGCTGTTGTGTCCTGGAGTGTTTTCTTTCCTCGAAGCCCGTAATACAACTGTGTTTATTCGGTACTTAATTAGTTAATTAGCTTGGTTTTTTCATTGGTGAGTGATTAAATAATTAGTCTCTTCTTCATTCAAAGTCATGCCCTTGGATATAATATCTCTTTGGCCTCCATTTTAGTATGACAATCATTTCCTGAAAATATATTCACTCCCAGTTGTCTTTCTATGCCGACAGCTTGCTTTTTTATTCTTTTTTCCTCTGATGTCTCATCTTATGTCTGTAGCTTATGAAATTCATGGTTAGATTGTCATTCTTTGAGTACTTCTCTGCGCTAGTTACTTTACGTAACCAGAAATTATAACTTTGGAGAAGTGGAAGGAAGAGATTAGTATTCCTTTTGATCTTTTCCTTACACTCATTTGCTGTCTTTTCTTCTTGCTGTCTCCTTCCCAAATGAATGCATTAGAATATGCTCCTTATATGTATACCTGGTGACATTCTTCTGCCATTTTTGTACTCTTAAGTAATTGCAGAAAAGGACTGGTTGAGCTTTTGATCAGCTAGAAAGTGGGCACATGGAAGAAGGTCCCTCATTCACATACGTCGTTCAGGAGATGCACAGAAAGAGGTGATTGTTATCCCAAGTTTTGCCAGTCTTGATGCTTTCGGTTTATATGTTTGTTTCCGACAAGTCCAATTGTATATTTTCCAAGTTGAGGAACACTGAATGGTCCTGCAGTTTTCTGATGATCATCATCTCCCTCAACATTATCCACCTGCTACCTTAACTGAACATTCATCTTCATCTAACTCAACAAGGATCCGACAATGATGAGTCGATGATGGAGTTCCAAATTCATGACTTTAAGAACGAATTCTACAGATTTCCAGATACTGCTTTCACTAGTTATCTCCCTCATCACACAAAAGGGATAGCATTATCTTCCTTAATTTATGGATCATGTATGTAACAAGAAAAAGGCCAAGGATTGTAATAACTTTGGCCTCCTCATATATTGTGTTATACACAATTATATTAGAAGATTTAATGTAATTTTTTAATTTATATAATTTATTATATATAATTAACGTGCAAATTTCTTTAATTATATAAATACACACTTTATTTCTAACCATAATAAGAATTAATTAATTTTCAAACATAATATATTATATTAAAATAATTAACATAAAAGCATAATTAAAAAATAGAAAGAAGATAAAATCAAACATATTTTTGTTTTTAGTTTTTTACTACAAACCTTAGCTAAACAAGTTTTATTTTCAATTTTTATATTAGAAATCTCAATCGAATAGGTTTTTATTTTTTAAAATTTAAAATTATAATAGAAAAATAGAAATAAAACCAAACGATTCATTAATTAATTAGTTTGATTTGAAAATAATAAATTTAGTTTTCAAATGGACAAAGATTTGATTTTTGCTATTTAAATTGGTTTGAATTTTAGTAATTATTATCAATGTTTAAAATTTTATAAAAGAAATTAAACTAGTAAGACAATAAATTAATATTCAAAATAATTGGTATTAAATTATAATAATTTTAAAATATAATTAAAGAAAATTTTATATTATTTGAAATTTTAAAATTAAATTAAAATTTTATTCTATTTAAGTTGAAGTATTAAAGTCTAACCAATAATTTAAGGCCCATTCGAAATTTGAGTCATATTTAAATCACTTAGTAATAAATTTTAGATCTTGCATTACATGTAGACTTATCGGAAACAATTTCTATAGTAAATATTGGAAATTTCTAAATCTCGTATTTCAACAAAACTTTCATTAGGTGTTGTTATGATAGATTTTAGGTTGGTTTCAAACAATCTTAAACTCAATCCAATCTAATGCATTGCCAATTTTAGTTAAATTGAAGTTAGGCTTGATAATATTAATCTAATAAAAAATTGATTTAATATTAAGCGATCAAATTGAAAATGGACTTTAAAATTTAAAAGAAAATGTTATTAAAATAATATTAAAAATGGTTGGACATTTTTATATAAAGGGTATGTGATTATATGGCATTACAACAGCAAAAAAGAGTCAATCCTATATCCAGATTAGGTTAGATTGGTGCCATTATAAGCCTAAGCTCATATTAAGTCAAATAAGCATCTTTTAAGATTTTTAACTATTTCTCTCTTGATCTATCTAGGTTCGATTCGAATTAAAATTAAAATTATCCGACATAGTTAAATTGGGTTTTCGTTTTAAGAGGTTTGTTCGAGGTGTTGTCGTTGACTCGTTTTCGATCGCAAAATGATGTTTTTTTGAAGAAAATTATATAAAACGAAATCATTTGTCTTAAATTTTAAAAAAATTAGAGTATTAAATGCTAAAAAATAACATTATATTAAGTCTTTATTTGGTTGGACTTATACCAGCAGAGCTTTTGTTAGTAAATTTTTTTTTGTAAATCTTTTTTGAGAAAATTTTTTCTAAGAAACTAGTTGATTGTTTAAGTGTCATTTAAAAAACAGCTTTTTAAAAAAAGCTTCATACAATAGACTGTTTGGCAACATAAAAAAAATATTTTTAACTATATTTTATTT